>JAHBCN010007994.1:0-40850 GCA_019359885.1 Listronotus oregonensis
TAAATAATACATGTCTAATATTGAAACACCCAACAAAAATGATCAAAAAACAAGTTGTAGTGATAAATCGCCATTGTTACGAGCTTATTCAACCCCAGAGGTTGAAATTTCACATAGGAATATACCCAAAAGGTGAGATTTTGCATGTATAGGGTGATTTACCGAAGTTTAAAATAAATACTTTGTATACCTATCTTTTACAGATATTAGAAGTAATGTTAAACTAGAAAACTAACAGCCTTTCTTCCCACCCATTTAGAAATAATTAGCTGCATTCTATTTTTGTTTTTGCAGTTTTAACCCAATTTTTCTATGGCTTAAAATTATCCAAAATAATATTTTATTAAAAAAACAGCATTTTTGTCAAAATTATTTTAAATTAATTAAAAAATAAGTTTTTTGAGTCAATAATACATGTTTTTAGAGGTAAAAACAAACACACCTACTCAGTCCGTCATTGGAATACCATTGCAAACCCTTTAGATATGCCAAAAATTAGTGATAATGAAGACATCAAAGATAAATCAAGCATACAATATAAAAATAAAAGTTTTGATTGTGGATGTGATGATAGTAATCCAGCCAATGATATATCGGCTATGTCTGTAGTAAATCTTTATAAAAGTGGGGAAGATTTGGATAAAGATATGGATACAGATAGGTAATAAAAAAGAACTTGTTTTTATTTATATATTCTCTCAATTTGCAAAAATAACTTTACATTTTGGGTATATAGCACATTTTATAAAAAAAAGGTACTAATCTGATTTTGCTCAGGAATGCTATACTTTCATGGTATATGGTATATTTATTTCTTTACCCTGCTGATAAAACATGTGTTTATTATTTTATCATTTATGTGAAATCACAGATATTTTTAATGTCATTTTGCGGCAATTTAGTGAAAAATGCCTAAAAATATGAAACTCATTTTAAATAACAGTTGTTTATTAAGATGGAGGTTCCCAAATAAGATTTATGTCTTTTTTTTATTAATCAGATCACAGATCAGTAAAAAACTTTACCAAGTCTAAAAAGAACTTGGTCTAATATTAGATCTCAGTACTTCAAAATGTCAAATTCTAGGACAATTATGACCTTTACTGCCCTGTTTCAGGGCATTCCAAGTAAAAATGTGCAGTTTTTAAAATTTTTCTTTACTTGTGTGCTATCGAGGGGGAAACCGCAGCGAGAATCTGGTGTACACGCTGTGTGTAATCCGTGTAATCTCTGTGTAATCCCTGTAATCTCTGTGTAATCTGTGTAATCTCCGGGTAATCCGTGTAATCCCTGTGTAATCTGTGTATTCCCGGTGTAATACGTGTAATCCTGAGTGTAATCTGTGTAATCTTTGTGTAATCTTGGGAAAAGAACCAAATTTCTAAAGGCAAGAAAATGCAAAAAAGTAATTTTGGGTCATACATATAAAAACTGTAGGTGTCTCTTTAAATCTCAGCCTGGACGAACGACATATGACATCTTAAATAGTTCTACTTGTTGATACAGAGATAAATCGTCACGTTTTTATTGACAGATTTCAGTTATTCAATTTTGTAATTTTTCCCTTTTCGTATTTAATTTATTAAGTATTGGGTGCCACTCCCTATTATTCCCCACATACAGCAAATGCTTTGGGCTGCACCAAATATATTTTTGGCACCAAGACGCATTCATTGTATCTCTCTCTTTTATGTTTAATCGAAATAAAAGAAGAAAGAGGTATATTTAGTTAGCCCTGGTTGCACAAGCAAAATAATTTGAATGTAAACCATCACACTTGTTTATTTCTATTGGTCTCAGCTGAGATAGCCTTCACCCAGCAACCGTTTATCTGCTGTTAAATGTTTGGTGCATGTTGCCAAATTGGCCAATTTATAATCCAAGAAAATATTTTCAAGTTATTTTTAATTTTTTTCATGTTAAAAAAGTGCCGTTAATACTTAATTTAGTGCCAAATACCTAGTTATTTTCACGGCGTTAAGTTAAGTAGGTATAGGAAGTAATTTTTAAAAATATTATAACGCTTTATGCATTGGGATTTTTAATACATAAGCAAAATAAATTAAACTGAATTTAACCTAAAAAATACGACCATTTTATAAAATGAATAGTAAATAGTTAAGACACTGCAATTTAAGTAAACCTGGCCCGGCCTGAATTTTAATAATTATTTTTTTGTTAGTCTCGCCAGTCATAAAATAAAACTTTTTATAGAGAGAAAATAAATAACATGGCCCGATATGCCATTTTAAATAAAACCAAAGTACCTAGTTTTTACCCACCGATTTAAAAATATCGTATAATCTAACACTGGCAACATCGCTTGTTTTGAAAGCCTTGCTTATTCCTGGTTCGTAGAAACGAAACGAGGACGAGAAATGCGCCAATCAGAGACCAGTATCTAACACTTAAGTTCAGAGAATTCTTCTTGCTGGATCTGAGCTAGTTGGTTAGTTATGGATGACGACCAAGGAAGTTTAAAGGTGTATGGAAGGCCAATACTGTAGAACAAATTGCTAGGCTGCAGGACAGCGGGAATAGGGGGATTGGCCCCGCGGAGTTTGCGCAATGAATAGTAGGTTAGAGCCGGACTTCCATAATTCTTTGTTACTATCTATAAAGTTGACATCATTAAATGTCAAATTCAAGCATTCACTGTTTTTTTTTTGCACAAAATTGTTGGTTATTAAACGATACTACCATAGAATATTTAAAATTATTGTGTAATATTGGATTTTATATCATATGATATAATATGGAAAGAATAGATGGCGCCACTATTTTAATGGTCGATATTTTTGTGAGTTTTGTATTTTTACCCAAAATCGTTGTAAATAAATAAAAACACGATTTTTTAAAATACATTTCAAACATTGAATGATAGTTTATGTACTTAATCACCAATTTGTATAAAAGAAGGGCAAGATAGTGTAAATGAATTTAATCTAATCCTAAGATTCTGGTTGTACATTAAAAAGTGAAAATTTTTATAACTGCTTTTGGCATATACTTTTTCACTAATAACAAAATTCATGAAACAGAATAACAGTGGTTAAAAATGTTTAGTAACCTTTGGTACCTAGGTATCCATTGTAACAGTATCCGTTAAATATTATTTGTCTACAGTATCTCGAAGTTAAAAGTTCATAATGTAAGTTTAAGAAACGAAAATCTAACTTTTTTAAACAAATACAGAAAAAGCAAAAGGGAACTTTAACATGAAATTGTACTTTCTTTCATTCAATTAGAGGGACCTGTATATATTAAAATTTGCCTGGTCTGTCCAGTAATTAATTTTGATCCTTTTAAAGAATGTACTAAATTATTAAATGAAATAAAAGTACCCAAATGTAAACTTTATTTTTTTTAATAACCCACATAACCCACTACAGAAATACACAAACATTGTGGAAATCATCTAAAAGATAGTTAAGATTGCCTTACTTTTCTTACTGCTATTTCCTATGAAATTTTTATTATTCTATTATTCATAATTGATATATTATTATTTATTTGGTTACCTAACGTTACGTCTCATAAAAAGCACCTAATTTAAATATAAGAAATACTTACCTAAAGTAAAGAATGCCGGGTATGTTACCCTTGGATTTGCAAGACAAAACCATACAACCTCTAATCATTTTGTTTCGATATTATAAGTAACAAACAATAAACACAAAATTATAGTCACAATTTAATAAACACTAATCACTTAAAATAAGGTTTTTATCAATCCAAAAACTTGCAACCACAAAATAAAGGTACTAGACAAAGCAAAACACAGTTGTATACGGCGCAAAGGGCACAAACTATAACGAAAATGACGAATTATGAGACGACGATGGTTAATACGCGCCGCGCGCGCCCTTTTACCAAAAACGGTACCTACGACTCTCATAAAAGTATAATGTGTTGCCTAACTACACACTGATTTATCAGTGTGTAAGGAGGGAACACATTAAATTATTTCGGAATTTTGATTTGCGCAGAATCGGGGGCCAACTCTGACAGTTAATTTCATACTGGGCTGGACATTTTTTGATCAAATGGGCCATAGCATTGGGCTTCCATACACCTTTAAACTTCCTTGATGACGACGAACAAAATTTATTTCTCTTTAGGTATGTACACACCGAAAAAACAAACATTCGTTCTTGTTTACTTTCTTTGTATGTGTTTTTTGTCTATTGTTCGCTTTTTCTGTCTAAATAGCGCAACCAAATGTTTGTTTACTCTTGTTTGACTAGTTGAAATAGTTATGGATGACTATAAAAACAAAAATTCTCTTTGATGTACCGATGTTCACTGGAACATGTGCGAACAAGAACAAAGAAACGTTTGTTCGCCGTTTTAACTGTCTACACTGAAGAAAAACGTTTGTTTGCTGATGTTTGTTTTTTCGGTGTGTACATAAATTTTTATGTACCGACGTCTACTGAACATGTAGAACAAGAACAAACAAACGTTTGCTCGCGTTTTTACTGTCTACACTAAAGAAAAACGTTTGTTCGCTGATGTTTGTTCTTGTTTGTTTTTTCGGTGTGTACATTATAAAGTTAAGTTTGGGTTTATTCGTTTGTTTCAACATAAAACTTAGTTCCTGTCTAAATAAAACTTTGGTAAACTAATAAAATAATTTATTTGATTTTTCTCCATATCGTGGGCGTACAAGCAGAATCGTTTAAGTCCATGAGAGCTCATTATGAGAAAAATGCAATTAAAGAATTGAATTAACTTGTAAAATTTGTTTTTGGTAATAGGTTATTTTTATATATATATATATATATAGAAAGTGTATTTGCTTTTTTTAAAGATTGTTTACCATAAACACGTATATCAATGAACAGTTTTTTTAAATGCCTTTTTCAAAAACATGTTGGACTTACAGTTTTTCCGTTTTGTTCACTACTTTTTGGACAAAATGGATTAAAGAAGTTCATCATCATCGCTGCTGTCTTCTTTCAGTGAAAAATCTAGTGAATTTTTAGAGGTAGGTAGGACTGATATCCATGGAATTCGGTGGTATTATTTGATTTTGGCACAATTTTATTAGATCTTCTTTTTCTTTCACTTATTGGTAAGTGCTGGCTATACAGTTTGTTTAAGTACTTGGAAACGCTGGTTTTTCCCCTTCCAAAACGTTTGCATCTGTACTTTTATCTGAATGCATATATTTGAATTCAATTATTCCAGGATTTTCTTTGAATATCTCAAAGTTTTAATAGTAGTCAATTGACGGTTTTTTCTTCTGTGTCTTTATTTTGTTTCTAATTAAACTTTCAGTCGAAGCCTTTAATCATAAAGATTATGTTTAATTCTTGTACATTGTATGGCTCTATTTTTCTGTTTTTATTTCGATTTGATCTTGCGAGTCCTAAATATGATAAGCCAATTTATTAGAAAACTGGAACAAATTTCTTGGCATGTTCAATAGAACTATGCATAAAGTCCATCTCCATGTAGGAATGCCCGCTTTTCAAAATTATGTTGAATTATTTCAAGGTGAGATAATCTGAACCAAATAAAGTAGTAAAGCAGCGACATGTTGGTTTCGATTCTGTCCTCCACATTTGTAACAAGTTTTTCACCTCTAGAAGACATATTAACGCACCGTAATGCACCACAAAACAAACCTGCCTTCTAAGCATATGAATGCGAGTATTTACTTTAATGGACTTAAGTTTTATTCCTGTCTTGCTGCCGTCGACAAAAATCGCTTATGCACATAAATGATTCTCCCTGTTAAAAATGAACTAAATATGGACTTAAACAAATTCACATGGTTTGTAACTTCTACAATAAGTAGAAATGGACTAAGTGATTATTTGCTTGAAGCGAAAACACTGTATGGACTTATAGATGATAATCCCATTTTGTCAAAAAGTGGACTTAAAGGGTCTGCTTTGTACGCCCACGATATATAGTTCTTGTTATTATGACGTCTTTAAGATATATCCCATTGCAAGTACGAAAAAATGTATGTTTAAAATAGTTTATTAATTAAGTTTAAAGGGGTAGGTTTTGTTTGTTTTTATTAAATAAAATGTTAAGCTAATATAATAATTTATTTGATTTCTGTTAATTTAATGTTTTTTCTATTTTCAACTTGGAGAAGTATTCTGGATTATTGTAGATTAGGGACAAGTACAAAATGTATAGTTTAGCATTTATGTTTAAAGTTAAGTTGTGGTTTGTTCCTTCCTTTTTTGAATAAAATTTTTAAAATGTATGTTTAAAATTTTATCTTGCTTTTTTTTAAATAAAACTTACATGATACATAAAAAAATAAATTAACAGATTTAATTAATGAAGATATGCAACTAACCCGTATAACCCTATTATATAGATACAGTAAAAAATTAGTTAAAACTATTTTAGCAAAAAGAAAAAACTTAAATGGATCCAATAATCAAAAAAATATTTTTAAAGTGGTTTAATAACGAAACAAAAAGACTTTTTTTTGTGTAATTTGTGTAATCTGTGTAATCCTGTGCAATCTGTGTAATCTCTGTGTAATTCGTGTAATTTTGGGGTGTAATCCGTGTAATCCCTGTGTAATCCGTGTAATCTCTGTGTAATTCGTGTAATCTTTGTGTAATCCGTGTAATCTTGACTTTTGTGTAATCTGGTGTACAGATTTTTGATTGCGGTTTCCCCCTCGTGTGCTATATACTTTTCTTTCTCAAGAAATGCCCCATAATTTCGATGAATCAGTAAGTGAGTGAATTAGTCAGTCAGTCAGTAGTAAAATATGCGATTTTCAAAATCATATATCTCAGAAACCACTTAACATAATTTTCTCAATTTTTTAATAGATAATTAAAATATTTATGTGAATTAACATACCAAATCTCCCCATGAGGAACAATAACAAAGTTATGATAGGAGGAAAAACACTAAAACCTTTCAAGTAATATACACATATTCGTGCGTCAGACTGGAACTTGGCCAAAATCTATATCATGCTGAGGAGCTCCTTTACCTTGGGGGTGGAAATTTTTTAAAATATTTTGATCACAGAAACTGATAGAAAAATGATTTATAAGCAAAAAATGTTGTATGCATTTTTTTTTTGTAAAATGCACACTTTTCGAGTTGTTCGCGATCAAAAGTCGGCGTTTTTCGTCGATAAAATCAACGTTTTTAATCGGTTTTTTGCAAATAACTCGATAAGTATGCATTTTATTAAAAAAACTGTAAATAACAAAATTGTGGCTTTAAAAAAACAAATAGGATGGTGTTTTTGTAATTGCTGTGGGACCAAAACAAACCGAGTTGTGGTTTGTTAAAAGTTAGCTGTTATTCATAAAACACAAAAATTCAGAGTTTCAAAGGCAAATAACGTAAAATCTACGTATTTTTTGAGGAAAAGTAATAATAACTTTGTTGGCATTTGCAAAGACCTTTAAAAAATAAAGGATATATCATAAAAGTTGAGTGAGTTATGATTAAATAAGGTTAGACCAAAATTTTTTGAGTGCAAAAATCTTCGAAAACAACCCCATAACTACCACCCTAATTAAAATGAGTCATAGCCCCTTTTTCAATTCTCTTTATCTATGTATCATAAGTTCATTTTAAAATTTTAACCGCTTTAAATTGCTTAAATTTGAAAAAAATGGAGCTGCGAGTGAAAATTAAATTTCAGAATTTTAATAAAAAATGACCTTTTCTTGAACATAACTCGAAAACTAAGGAAGTTACGTAAAAATTACTAGATTAGACTAGATTATTTGAGCAGAGATGGCAAAAATGACCTCCACCACTGCAACCTTGCCAGATTTATTGTGGTTTCTCCTATCGTTCTTTAGAGTACCTTGTCCAGGCCCGTCTTCTTAACTAGACTCCAGAGTCTCGACACTGGCCACTCCATATATCTTGCCGGTTTTGACTTTTCCGCACCAAGCCTAGTAAACCTAAGCCTACATAGCTTCACAGTGGCACCACACATGTACGGCTGTTTCTTCAGTCTCCTGGCAGAACCTACACAGGCTATCCTTCACCAGGCCTAAAAATTACTAAGGTATCAAATTGCAGTTTTTTGAATTACAACTATTTTGCTTTTTTTATTTACTGCATGACGGAAATTAAGTGAGATATAAACATTTGAAACGTGTGTATATAGTATATGTTTCAGCCCTTTAAACTCCCCCTTTAAAAAGTAAGGGTTTTAAACAGTTTTAATATCTGGGACCTTACAGCTCTTGAAAAAACCAACAAAATGGTTTTTTTAAAGAACTTTTTATCACAAAAACTGAAGGAGTTATGTCTAAAAAAACAATTTTTTGGAGCATTCTAAAAGCGATTCGACGCATTTTTTTTAATTCGCGGTTTTGTACTATTTTTTGCATTGTAAGATTGTAAGGGTGGGTTTTGGAGGATTAACAAATTACACAATTAAATTAGTAATACTTTTGAGAAGTAACATTTTTAATTACAACTCTGTGACAATATGTTAATTTTTCTAGAGAAAACAATTTTTTTATTAAGTTATAATAAGGGTTGAAATATATTAAATAATGTTTTAAAGAATTAAATACTTATTTTTTAATTTAAATGAGCATAATTTTATGTGACTTAAGCTTTAATATGAAAGTTTTGAAGGTTTTTGCAATAAGGGATAGTTTTTAACCCTAAAAAATAAAAGGCGACCTTCAGCGTAATGGAGATTATAAGGATAAGGGTAAGTTAAGCTTAATCCCAAATTTTCAGGCAAAACATTGTGATAATATATAAATTTTTTAGGGTAAATAATTTTTTAATCATAATAAGGGTTGATTTTTAAGGGCTGAAATAATTCAAATAATGTTTCAAAGAAATAAAATACTACTTTTTCAACTTATTTGCGGCAAATTTTACTAAACTTAAGCTTTTATGTATAGTTTGATAGGTTTTAACTATAAAGGGTAGTTTTTACCCCTATAAAATAAAGTACTTCCATCGGCATTTCCCAAATTTTCATGCAAATCTATGCATTTTGAAAAAATTGTCAGGGTTGCATTCTTTTCAGCTTCGTTTCCTAGACTATTTGTATTTATTATTATTTACTTTATTTATCAGTTTAATGTCAATTAAATATGGAACATAATAAATGTAAAGGATAATTATACCGCCAAAATCCATTGCCGTTACCACAAAAAAAAAAAAAAAAGATTTTACAAAAAAAAAACAGGTTTAAGCTCTAAAAACTATTCATTATCGGTTGAGAAAAACACCTCGTAAGTATTCATGATTACCTTTTTGAACAAATGCAAATTTTTTTTATTTTTGCAACCATATTTATTGGCTTTTTATACCAATGCAATATGTTTGTTCTTAGTATGTTTTGCAAACGAAAATGAACAAATTATAGTATTTTACTTTTTAAACAAACAACTGAAAATGGCACTTATTCACCGATTAAAAATGAAAAATATTTCAAATCCGAGTGTTTTTTTTGGTTTTTTTTACCCGTTTCATCTAAAATGTAATTTTGGGGAACTTACCCCCGCCGCCTCTTCGATCATTCTTTTAATTTGGAAAATTTATGGCGTAGATACCCTCTTTTTGGGGAAGTTTTATATTTGAATTTTAAATGCTCGTAATTCTGTTATAAAATTTTGTATAAAAAATAATTAGCAGATGCTTTACTTTATTTTAATTTTCTGCTCGCTTTTTGACATTGTTCCTTAATTTTTTTTACATCGTTTTTTAGCTCTTATTAAAGAACTATAAGGTTCTTTAATAAAAGAAATAAGAGTTGTATCTACTGCAAAATTTATGCTAGGCAGTGTATTTTAAATGTTGGGTTATAAATTCTTTTGCCGTTTGATCAATATCCGTTTAATAAAAGTAAAATATGGTATATCGATTTATTTTCACTTTAATTAGTTAATTTAAGCACAGGGAGAGTTCCTAATTATTAGATAATATAATTTAATTCTTTTCTTCCGCTGATATTGATTTTCTGCTCCCAGAAAAACATGCATACCTAATTTATTTAATATTTTTAAGCACGCACGCAGTACGATTGTTTTTGTTTTTTCATCTACATTTATTGTTAGTAAAAAGCAGTTTTAGTAGTCAGGTATCCTCGGTAAAATACATTGTTAAGTGTGGTGAATTTCATTTATTTGGTGGAATTTTGGGTAAGCCATCATAAGCAATGGTTAGGGACTGAGGACTTTTGGAGACCTTCGGTTAGCCATTAATCGAACAATTTATGCTAGCCAAACACGTTGAGGGAATCTCCAGGGAAAAAAACGGTACGGGGGGACCGGGGGCCCTGCATTCCGTAAACCAGAGGTTCTCAAACTTATTTTGTCTAACGCCCACTTTGAAAATCAGTTATTTTTTAGCGCCCCCCCTTTTCGTCACCTTAAAAATCTTAAAAACATTTTTGTCTCCCGGGGAATTTAATTAAACCATATTCTAAACGAAATTTTCCTACCAAAAGAGCACTATTATTGCAACTTACAATATTAAAGTATCTTTTATTTTAAAAATTTCAACATTGAGCAATTATAATTCAATTTACAATATTAAGAGTATCGGGGTAGCGGGGGAGGGCCGGGGGGGAGCGAGTGGGATGCGGCGAAACGTCACGTCAGAGGGGAAAATTTGAATCTTTTTTGAATCAATTCATTTGATGCATTCACTTGAAAAAAATTTTCGATCGGTTTTCTTTTAAAAAAGAAATTATTTGCATGTATTTTATTTTGGTATAATTATTATTTTAAAAAAAAAATTTGAAATAAAACTTTTTAAAAAAAAATAATCAATAAAACCACAAATGAACCTCCGAATTAAGTCTTTGGTCAAAAAATAGTTAAAACAAAGAAAAAAAATTTTTTTAATTGCCAAATAGGTATATAGTCAAAACTGATTCGAACCGACAATACGAGTAAAATAAAACAAAACTAGGTTCGTTATTCATCGCAGAGCGATCCAGCAAGTGGGTAAAAAAAGTTCGTTCTTTTTGAACGAATCCTTCACGCAACACCTCTAGTCACGTCAGTCGCCGGACGGTCGCCCCGCGGCTGTGTATTTGGGGACCTGCACCCGAAAAAAACGGACCGACGAACGTTGACGGACTAAAAAACAGGATTGCAAAATAAATCGTCCAATATTTGTTTGCTCCAAACGTGAATTATAATTAAACATTCTAAGCTTAATTTTATTTTTTTCTTTAATTTTACTAGATTAGGGACATAAAAAAAACCCCCCTTTAATTTGTTTTACCGCAACAATATATACATATTTTTAACACGTGTCTTCGGAGGTGGGGCCCCCACCTGCGACACTTGAAGACAGAATATATTTCAGTGTTTGATACCTATTACTAAAATCTTAACATATAAATAGCGTTGTGAACGCATTAAAAATATTAAATATTTAATATATCAACTAATAAATGGATGTTGTGTAGTGAAATGTTTTAAATTATTGAATTTTTAAAAAATGAAGTAGCTGACGTTACAAATCACCCACGCCCCCCAAAAAAAATCAGCGCCCCCCCAATTTTCTGGGCCCTTACCCCCCCTTTTTAGGCCCCCAGCGCCCAAAGGGGCGTTATCGCCCACTTTGAGAAAGACTGCTGTAAAAAAGGGGGGCTCACACCTGAAGCTTTCAGGCCATGCCTGCACAGTTTTTCCTTTAAGAATTTCCTCAATGTGTGTTTTTACATCATCTGGGTTTTTTTTTATAAATTGTTTCTCTTTCAATCTCAGTTTAAGGGGGGGTAAGGTTAATTCGTGCAAAAAAGGCACATTTTTGCAAATTTTTTTGGACGATACAGTTAAAACCTATTTATTAAAACTAATGCTACATTATAACATTCTGGAATTTAAAATAAAATTTTCATGAAGAAATATTAAAAAATACTGCAATGGCAGCAATTATTTGGAAGCGTCTCGAAAAAAGTAGAAATGCGGTGCCCCTCATAGTCATAACTAGATGTTGGATCATTTGAAACCAAAAAACAAAATTTTTTTCGTAAGATAATCTCTTACCCCAGGTAACGCTGAAAGGGTTTTTCCAAATTTCAATTTTTCACTTTTTGGGAACACTTTGAAGTGAAACAAGGTAATTTTGCAAAAAAAATCGGCTAATTTGTTACTGCAAAATAAAAAATATTAATAAATTTTAGCTTTACCTTGTTAATTATGTACAGAAATAGTGTTCAAAATTTTAAAAGGATCGGTGCAGTCGTTTTGAAGTTATGAGGGGCACCGACTTTAAAAACGTTGTTGTATAAAAAACGCTTTAAAGTTTTGAACGTTCATAAGCGAGTTTTATCGCCTTATCTCAATTACCGCTGTATCTACGGTAGTTTCGCTTCGATTCCTCTCAAATTTATACACAATATTCCTAAAAGGTTCTCCATTTAGAAAATCAAATTTAAAAAAATGCGAAAAAGGTTGAAAGCCTTAAGAATTTATCAATACTCTCATGGTAAACCTGTTCTTTATAACCTTAAAAATATTTTTTACAGGGATTTCTTAGACAACGAAAGGAACCAGCAGAAACCAAAAATAGTTATTCAACAGAATTCTAGTCAGTCAGAAACAAATAATACATCAGATATAGTTAATAAAAAAAATGATAAAATTTATCTAGAAATGCCAGATTTTCATAATCACAATCACACAGTTCCGAATAGTTTCCCGAAATCATGTTGCGATTCGGAAAAGAAGAAATGCCCGAGGCCTACAATTTTTTTCAAAGATGGCGTTAGGTAAGAGTCAACCACAAGTCTCTTAAAAGAACTACACTGACACCCTCGAACACCTGTGTAATAAAAATTGTACATATATGTGAGGCCAGTCGCATAGGAATTTTTGGACTAGAACTTGTAGTGGTAACACTAAATCTAATAAAGTTTGTATACAAACTTTATTCCTTTTGTCAACTGTCTTTTAGTTAATTTAGTTAATTTTGTTATGTAAATGGCAATGAGATGTGTTTTTATCGTGTTGCTGGTTTATGTTTGCAAAAATTAATAGTTTTTGAAAACTGTCAAAAAATATTAATGTTTGCTTAATATTTTTGTGTATTTATGGAGTCCCGCCCAGCTAGATTTTTTAGGTTTGCCAAAATCGTAAAGAAAAAATTCCTTTTTAGCTGGCTTCACATGAGTGTACCATTTTCAATTCCTAGTAAGTATTTTAGTTCTTTTTTTGACATCTGTGAAGTCAGCTTAGTCATTCTGGAGTTAGTTATTAGATAAATAATATATTTACCTAATCATACAGGTTGTTTCAAAAAGTCCGCACCTACTTTAAAAAACCCTGTAAAATCTTAAATGATTGTATTTATTTTTTTTTTGTGTAAATAGATCTGTCGATTTTGTTTTGGTATGGGATGCACTGGAAGAAGATGCAGTTACACCCGAAGCGTATACAAAAAGGCAAATTTTCGAGACAAACTTAGTGACTGAGGGTTTGGAAGTTGAATATGAACCTCAAGAGACAAATGGGTTAAATTTTGTCAAGGTGAGTTTAAAAAAACACTTAAAACATTACTTCTTTTGTAAGAGTTTATAGGTTTCTAGATGCCTATGGATACATGGTAAGAGAAGTTTTCAGTAAATGGTTTTCCGATTTGTGTGTGTGTTAAGTATTTTTATGAAGTACTAAATTTTAATATTTTTATAGATTCATGCGCCTACCGAAGTGTTAAGAAGGTACAGTGAAATCTTAAAGCTTAGGATGCCTATGAAAGAGGTAAGTTTATATATTTAATACTTTTGTTAATAAGAGTCTTACAAATAGTTATTTCATTGTTAAAAAGATTACTAAAATGGGAAGAAAGTAAATTAACTCTTTTTTTTAATTTGACGGTAAAATTTTTTAAAGTACCAGTACATATTATGATAACTGTACGTAGTTACGGGTTGATACTATCCGTCTGAAGAGTTCAGAAGAACGAAACGATGTTACTTACCAGTGTCTACAACTAACTCATTCAGCTAAGCGAAAGCCAGCTGAAGCGAAAGTTAAGGTTATCGTAAGGCAATAGCCGACGATAATTCGCAAGGCGAAATTTTGAAGGCGAGAGCAATCTCTTAATCCTTCTACCCCAACGGATCCATGTCCAGCGGCAACCAGCCTAATGTGACATGGGACGCCTCACTCGGAATGAGGTAGCGCATGGTCGGTATTACCTTACTACATGCTGACCTCCTCCAGTGGTAGCCTGTCACCAGGCTCGAAAGGGATATGGTTTGTTCGACGATAGAGCGAGCGAGTAAACCGAAGAAGTAAGTGCCAACAACTTCCGTCGTTAATAGCATGGACTGACAGCCATGCCAGGACGTAGTCCGACACTATATGGTCTAGTTTCGTCCTCGTTTAGACTCATCAGACGAATAGTTAACCACGTTACGTGGTTAACTCCACGAGAGATTGCTCTCTCCTTAAAAATTTGGACCCCTGGCTTGAAAATCGAGCATTGAGCGTCTTCTTATTCAGTGTAATATCGCTTGACCTAACATCCCCTTGCGAATTATCGTCGGCTATTGCCTTACGATAACGTTAACTTTTGTTTCAGCTGGCTTTCGCTTAGCTGAATGAGTTAGTTGTAGACACTGGTGAGTAACATCGTTTCGTTCTTCTGAAGTCTTCAGACGGGTAGTACCAACCCGTGACGACGTACAGTTATCATTGTATGTTGTCAGGAATCGACCTTAGCGTTGGTGAGCTGCAGATTTTCGCAGTCCCAACGGGCCATGGGAGCTGTTGCTCCATAGCTGTCGTATAATTTTATATTTCTGTACCCCTTTAAAGTATGGCATTACAACACTAAAATTTGACAAATTTATTTTTGTTTTAGGTAGTAACATTTCTTTTTTAACTTTGATTTGTTTTGCTATGCACTGCTCTACCTTTTGTCTTTAGACCATTTTCGGTAATACAATTATAAAATAAACAAGTTATATACAGAGTTTTGCAAAAACCTCGCACTTATCTGTTAATTTAAAAACTAAAAATGAGGTGAAAGTTCCTTTTGGACCGGATAGAGTTTAAATACTAAAAATTTATTGTGATCATTAAAATTGATATTTTTTATTGCTTTTTGCTTATAATAAAACTGGAATACATTTGCAATATTTTCTGTAAGTCACTGACTATTTGACTTTTGGAAAAAGCCTCCACTGCTGATAATAGTTTTTTCATGTAATTAGAACTCTCTAAGTTCTAGGTTAACTAGATAATAATATGACCTAAATGAAAATTATTACTATTGCTTATAAAGTTTTATAAAAAAATAGAGAAAGTTTATTATAAAAACATTCCAAAACTCTTCGTTTTGCAAATTAAAAGCAATTTGCGGAACTTTTCCGAAGAGAGTCGCTTAGAGAAGAATCAGATTATTACCGCAGTATTTATTAGTTAATAAAAATATCTCTTTAAACTGGCTCCTTGTATATGTTTCAGTGATAAACCGGACAACAAAAGTCTAGCTTACAACTCTGTATATTTTCTTTTAACTTTAAAGTTTAAACCTCTTTTATTTCTTCATAGGACTTATGTAAGTTGCCCAAAGAGTACACCCTAAATATTTTTGGTAACTCCAGTTCCTATCTCACCCAAAAGGTATTTAAACATTTGCTTGAGGGAGTTACAACTGGCACTTGCTTTTTAGTTTTTTTTTTGGCATGTTACTAACATTGTTTATTTAGTTTTTTTTTGTTTTTAATTTTAGGTAGTTTTGTTTTTTAATATCCCAATATAATTATTGATTTCTCAAAATTTATTTTGTCCATTTTTATCTAGATATTCGTTTAACCCTTGTAATTTCCATCAGTCACTACATGCTCTTACATTTTATCACCATTTATAATAAAACTTGCTTTTCGCTAAGCCCAAAAACAAAAGTAACCAAAATTTTGAAAAAAAAACATTTGTCACACCATAAACACAATATATTTTTTTACTTTCTCCATTTCTTCCACTAACCAGGGCCATATTTGTTGTTTTTCTCATTTTTATATTTAAAAAAAAAGTAAAATAGCCATTGAGCCTTTTAGAAAGAATAATATGAAAAATATATTCGAATTAAAACAAAAAAAATGCGACATAAAATTACCTTTTTAATATTTGATTCGTTTTTAAAAGCATGTATTTTTTGGATATATTTCAGTAAAAATGATTTTGTGTTAATTTTTAGTTACAACGTATCTCAAAAACGGTAAAGCGTATGAAATAATATTTGAAACAAAGTAGAGAATTTTTTGCTCAACAATTTTTATAATAAATGCAAATATCATTAAAATCATAGGAAGCGAGACATTTGCGAAAAACCTAATTATGTGACCAGAACTGTACTATTAATTTTAAAAAGTAATTCAATTACAATTACCAATTAATCTTCTTAGTAGTAGTTAATTACGATTACCAATTACTAGCAAGTTTGTTTAAAGTAATTTAATTATTAATTACAATTAAAAGTAATTGAATATTTTAGCAATTACTCTATTTAAACTACTACATGTATTAAATACGATTTACTTAACAAATAAAATATTTATACTACTATGCATCATAAGCGCACGTCACACTATTTAAACGCCTTTCTGGGCAAGTTCAACATTAAATGACTCTAAAATAAAAATTTCTTTTTTATCCTACCCCAAACATCAACAGATTTTTTCACAGAAAAAATATAAAAACGATGGCTGTCCAAAACTCCGGCAGTTTTTCCATAAAGAGAGGTAATTTAATTTTTCGTAGTAATTTAATTATTTATTAGGTAATTGAATTAATTTCTAAGTAACTCAATTACTTTATAAGTAATCGAATGACTTTCTAAGTAATTGAGTTACTTGGGATTTATGAAAATCAATTACCAATTACGATTACATTATGCTATTAATTAATAATCCAAATACAATTACCTTTTCCGGAAAGTAATTGAATTAAATTAATCCAATTACTGAGAAGTAATTAAATACAAGTTTTCAATTATTTTAATTCAATTACCGACAGCTCTGTATGTGACCTTGAATAACTTGAGACGCGGGCACAAGATTTTATTAGACTTTTGGAACTTGTAGAATGCCAAATGTGGCAACGCGTCTGGGGAGAGAGTCATAGTGGATAACATAGAGGACAGGATGTTTTCTTTATACTGTCTTAAAACGTAGTAATACTTTATGCCCTTCACTATTTATATGCTTTGGTGAACTGATTAAGATACAAACTTCTGTGTTATATTTCGTTATTTAATTTTGTTAACAACATAGGGGGCAAGTTCTTTATTCCATCGGTAAAAAGTACGCTGAATTTATGCGCTGAACGTCAAATGACGTCATGAGAAGTTCTGATGGAACAAATTAAAACGAAATGTTAAAAAAAGTTCGCTATTTGATCTGCAAGTGTCAATGCTCAGCTGATTGTTGTGTTTCTCTTCCGTAATTATTTATATTTTTTTGCTCAAGTATTTTATAATAACGCTTTAATGGAATCCATCAGACTCTCCAGCGGTAGTTTAAAAACGGTTTGATGAATTAGCGCTTAATGCGCTGGATCCATCGATGCAATTAAAAACTTGCCCAGGCTTACTAAATTTGATCATTGACACAACAGTTTTATTTATTTCAAATATAAATTTTTAATTTGTACTGTACTTGACTTAAATTAATAGTATGGAGGATTAAAGTTAAACAAAATATTTTTATATGGGCTTTAACTTCTAAAATCCAACTCTGTTTTTGTTTTGCAAATGTTGGTTTAAAGTAGGTTGGGGTATCACCTCCCTTAGTCTTTGGTTTTTGATAAAAAAAAATTGGTTGGAAACTATGCTTTTTATGATTAATGTTTTATGATGTGTTGTTTATATAGATACCAGCTCTAAGACAAGTCTCCCAACAAACGAATTTTCTCATCGAAGGCCTTAACGACCAGTGGGAAAAAGTGAAAGCTTGGGTTTTTGTCGACAAAACTAAATTTCCCGAAAAGGCTCAGCAACGGTTTACCGCCATTTACAGTAGAGACAGAGAATATTTGTAAGTTAAAAAGAAAACGTTTTTTTCAACATGCGCAACTTTTTATTTTCATTTTAGATTCGACACAGAATCTCCATGTTTTTTTACACCAGCGATACATTCTAGAATAGTGCAGTTTATTCTCGATAGAAAGAGATTTAGTGAAAATTTACATGATGATTTTTCCTTCGGAATAGAAAGACTGTTAAATGATAATATTTATTCTGCTGCATATCCCTTGCATGATGTAAGTAGGAAAATTTTATATTCAAATTTAATATATTTTAATGGACTTTAAAAAAATGTCCTTAGTTTATAGAATTGTAAGAAGTGAGGATTAATAACGTTTTTTTCAACTAGTGCTTATTTCGTGAATGGTAACACTTAGCTCATGTTTGATTTGACAGATAATTAGTTTTATCCTTCCGCTGAACGAATATGGTTGTGTATACGCTTGAACAACGCTGGGAAATATTGCGACATTACTTTGAAAATCATGGTAATGTTGCAGAATGTGTGCGAAAATTGCGTACGGATTATGGAAGAAGAGAAGCACCGTCAGCTCCGTATGTTCGTTATCTTGTGAAAAAAGTGAAAGAAACTGGCTTCCTCATCGATAAACCAAAGCGTGAAAAGCCAAAAACAGTGCGTACACCCGAGAATATTGCTGCTGTGGCGAAAGTGGCGTGAAGCGTCATCAACATAAATTCACCGTCGCTCAACAATTGAACATTGCGGAGACATCATTGAGACGAATTTTGCATAAAGACCTTGGTATGACGCCATAAAGTCCAATTGGTTCAGGAGTTGAAGCCAACTGACCATCCAATGCGTTTTCGCTTACGCTAATGGGCCTGCGATCGACTTACAGAAGATGCCGATTTTGCCAAAAAATCATCTTTTCAGATGAAGCTCATTTTGATCTTGGCGGGTATGTAAACAAGCAAAATTGTCGCATTTGGGGCACAGAAAACCCGCACGCATACATTGAAAGCCGACGCACCCAAAACGAGTCACTGTTTGGTGCGGATTTTGGTCCAGAGGCATAATTGGGCCATTTTTCTTCGAAAATGAGCAAGGAGTAGCCGTTACAGTCAATGGCGATCGTTATCGGGTCATGTTGAACGAATTTTTGTTCACAAAAATTGAAGAGGAGGATATTGGCAACATTTGGTTTCAACAGGACGCGCTACGTGCCACACAGCCGAAGCTACACTCGATGTTTTGCGTCCTGTTTTTGAAGATCGCATTATCAGCCGCAGAGCTGATGTCGTTTGACCACCTCGGAGCTGCGATTTGACACCGTTGGACTATTATTTGTGGGTGCCGTCAAAGATAAGTGTTACGCCGACAAGCCAGAGACAATTGACGCTTTAAAGGACAATATTCGTGAAGCCATTGGTGAAATACAGCTGCACACAATCGATAATGTGCTTAAAAAATTTGGGCCGATCGTGTAGGCTACTGCATGACCAGCCGAGGCAGCCATTTGAATGAAATTATTTTCCATTATTAACCGGAAGGATTGTACTTTCAAATAAAAAAATAAATTTGAGAAAATATTCAGTAGTTTCTTTTTTATAGCATTTAAAAAAAAAAGTTATTTGGCGGACCCTTTATTATTAAATTTAATTAAATAATTTATTTTATAATTGCCTTAATTTTTCCTCATTCCGACTACCATTTCCCTATGAAAACGGTTCTATCCGCTTTCTGTTTAAAGCCAGTGAACCCTTTTCCCTATAAAAGCGGTTCTGTCCGCCTTTTGTTTGGATTCAGGGATTCCTTCCTAAGCACCTGTTTGTTTGGGATGTTACTGTAAAAGGCGATAGGAAGCTTCACAAAGGTCGGAGTTAAATCGACTGCCGAGCTGCTCATTTAAAGACAGCGACAATTAAACAGTTACGATCCATTGTTGTTACCATAGTAACGTTTGTTAAACTGATTGCTAATAAACAATACAAATATTTAATTTTTTGTATTTTATCATGTTAATCTTCCTCAGGATCTCACTTTATCTTCTCCTGGTTTTTCCTTTTCTACTATTTTATATATAGCAACTTTTTTACAACTGCAAAATTAAAAAAAAAACCAAGAACTAACATACTCTCTTAATTGAAGTAAGAGGATGTTTATTAACACGGAACTTAAAGATTTGCAGAAAAAGGGAAAACTTCTGTAGATCGCAGGTTTCACAATCTAGTCTTTTGCAGAATAAAGCTGCTTGCTT
The DNA here is from genome assembly GCA_019359885.1 of Listronotus oregonensis. Lineage (NCBI taxonomy): Eukaryota > Metazoa > Arthropoda > Insecta > Coleoptera > Curculionidae > Listronotus > Listronotus oregonensis. Next base: position 20,196 of record JAHBCN010007994.1, read on the forward strand.
GAGAAACTGACTATTAAAGTCAAGCGTACTATCGTCAGCAAACCTAAGGATGAAGATTGAGTTTTGAAGAGAGATGAGCGTTGTTCTGCCTGGGACACCTAAGCACCTTGATTGTATTATAAGTTCTACAGCCTTATTAATTTTTTTAAGAATTAAATAGTACAGAATAATTAAGTGTTGTTTACATTTTTTAGGGTGACTTGAAAACTCAAGGTACCATCCGTTATTTACTTTACACCGAATGGGCTTCCCTAAATAAATGGTACAGGTACCAGCCATTAGACTACGTTAAGGAATATTTTGGGGTAAAGATAGCTCTTTATTTCGCCTGGTTGGGATTTTACACCAATATACTGATAGCTCCAGCTCTGGTGGGGTTGGCTTGTTTTATTTATTCCTTATCAACGATGTACAGTAACAAACCCAGGTTAGTTATTTAAATATTATCAATTATAAATCAGTATCAAAAATCGAAATGTATTTTAAAGAATTTATTATTATGGATATGATAGTGATTATGATTTTTTAGCAATGATATTTGCAACCTAGATCTAAAGGAAAAAATGTGTCCCTTATGTGACACATGGTGTGACTATTGGGACCTAGAAGAAACCTGTGTTCATTCTAGGATAACATATCTCTTTGACAATCCAACCACCGTATTTTATGCTATATTTATGTCATTTTGGGGTAAGTATAAGCATAAACTTTATTATTTCGTGAGCCATTTAGACTTTATGATTTAAGCATTGGCTTTTATTCTTTTTTCTTTTTTGTTATAAAGATATAGTTTAAAAAGTGTGAAAAACACGCTTTTTTCGTTAGCCTATAGTACTTTAGCTCTCTTAAAACCGAAGCAAGCGAATCTTCTGAAGATGTCGCGTCGTGTTGACGAAACGTCAAGTTTATCAGGAAATTGATGACAGGCTTAAAAACCAAAAAAAAAATAATTAATAAAAAAAGTTACTCCAAATCTTTCTAACTGTTAACTTAATTTGACAGGTTTTCAATACTGACCTTAACTTAAGAATGCACAGTGGTTAAATTACTACTGTCCATTGTGAAGAGTTGTGCGCTTTTTATAGATGGAAAAAAAAGGATGTAAGAATTTTTTAAGTATCTGGAAGAATTTTTTTACTGAATGATAAAATCTGGGTAATTAGGAAAATTAAGGAATATTAAGACAGACCCTTAGCAACGATCGTTGAAATAAAATAAGATGGACATTTAATACATTAAATAATCTTACAATGTTGTTTATCCTGTCTTAAAGCTTAAAGCCGGAAGTACCAAAGCGCCGTGGATGTCTTCAGTGAAGAAAGAGACACTTTATTAATGTATAGAATAAATAGAGTTGGTGTCTATATATAATAGATATACATTGATTAGAAAGCCGAGCATAAATGTCAGGTGGAAGGCTGTAGGAAGGAAGTTTGTTAAGGAATTTATCACGCTAGACTGATTAATCATTTAAAGGATAATATAAATCTTAACAAACATATTAACTAACACCATTTTTATAATGACTGGTACAATATCACAGTCAAAAAATCCAGTATTTAAAAAAAAATAAAATTCGTCTTTAGAAAAAATTATTTATATTGATAATCTTTTAATGAACTGGCCACAAACAGTAGAGTTACAACTAGTCAAAGAGTGTGCACAAACTCCGTTTTACGGACCGGAACCTTTCCACGTCACTACTAGAGGTCACCTAATGGAAGAACTTAGAGAATGGAAAAGAGGCCAAAAGAGAGTCACTGGAATGAGGCTCCAGACTAAAGACAGGTGAAGAGATACATTTCACAATCACCTAAGTATACTAAAAGTCCATTAGAGCTTCAAAAATATGAAAAAGACTGAGATGGGAAAGACTGACAGTGAACGCTGTGGGTTTTGTGATAGATGGAGTCAAACTGCGGAACATACGCGGCTGGCAAATCAATTTCTTGCATGCAGAGATTTTCAGTGCGATAAAAGGAGATGTTAATTTAATAGGAAGAGGCTTGAGCGAAATAAAGACAGACGGACAACGTGCTGTGGCCGATTCCCCTTCTACCGGCCCAATAAGAAGAGGGAAATATCGCGGGCAGGGCATTCGGCCGATTCGGCGAAAGGCGATCGGCACTCGGCAGTATCAACCGGACCCCGTCTTTATGCGATCATGTTAGTCACTGTTGTATTTAATACAACTGTGATTAAAAGGTTCTTGAATTTTTATCAGACTTAAGCCTAAAAATAAAATAAAAACCTTCTACTCTAAAAAAAATAAACTCATGAAAATTTTGTAAAATTAATGAAATTAATAGTAATCCTAAAATTAAAAATAATAACTCCAAAAAATAAACTCTCATTTTAATGAATGCTCGAAGACATTACCCAGCTGATCTTCGCAATACCCGAATTGATTATCCACTCAGAATAATGCAATATTCCTATCACTTTAAGTAATGCAGAAAATAGCTGGACGCTTGTACTGCATCCCCTGCAGCCTCAGCCAACAATATGCTAACGGATCGCTGTCGTCTGTCGGTGGTTTGCGGAACACGGGTTAAAGTTGAATGAAAATAAAACAAATTTATTGTGTTTTAGTCACAAAGAGCTCCATCTAAAGCAGGATTCCTCAAGGTTCTTGGGTTTTTATCTTGACCAAACTCTTTCTTGGGAGCATTATATTGAATGCCTCTCAAATAAACTGGCAAGAAACATCTTCGTAATTAGATCACTAAAATATGAAATGCCTAGGACATCATTATTATTAGCATATCATTCACTTTTCGTGTCACATTGTAAGTATGGTCTTATTGGGTGGGGGCATTCACCTTATAAAGGGTGTCTCAACAAGAGCGCCGGATTTGAATTTGCCGCCATTTTGTTTGTGCGAGTAATTCAATGTTTATTTTTTGACAGTTGTCATGTACATACCACGCGATTAAAAGTTATGGAGCACTATTCAAACGAACAACGTTTAATTATTGTGAAAACTCATTACAAAAATGGGGAAAGTTTCGCGGAAACAGTTCGCAGATTACGTGTAGTTTTTGGTCGCAACAATGCACCAAATGAGTCGACAGTTCGCCGCTTAATTAAAAATTTGAGACGAAATTTACATTGATGGATAAGAAGACTCCTGTTCGCCGCCGTCCTTGTACGATCCATCGAAAACATAGCCGCAGTGAGGGAAAGTGTGGCAGAGAATCCAGGCACTTCCATTTGGCATCGTGGTCAAGAAATAAACATTACCAGACCCACCCCTCAACGAATTTTAACAAAAGATCTGCATCTGCATGCGTACAAGATTCAACTGACGCAGGAACTTAAGCCAAGGGACCATGCGCAGCGCCGTGGATTCGTTGATTGGGTGTTGGAGCACCAACAAATTAATGTGGATTTTTCGAAGAAAATATTTTTTCCGATGAGGCACATTTTCAGCTAAACGGGTATGTGAATAAGCAGAACTGCAGAATTTGGGGTGCTGAAAATCCTCGTGTGATACTGGAAAAACCAATGCATCCACCGCGAGTAACTGTTTGGTGCGCATTATGGGCGGGAGTGATTGGTCGTATTTCTTCGAAAATGCAGCTGGAAATGCGCTAACTGTTAATGGTGTGCGGTATCGCGAAATGTTAACCGAGTTTTTGTGGCCTGAATTGGATCGAATTGATGTGGGTGATTTATTTTTCAACAAGACGGTGCGACCTGCCACACAGCTCGCGAAACAATAGAGTTTCTGCGGACCAAGTTTCCAGACCGTGTCATTTCTCGGTTTGGCGATCAAAATTGGCCACCAAGATCATGCGATCTAACGCCGATGGACTACTTTCTTTGGGGTTACCTTAAAGAAAAGGTGTATGTGAACAAGCCACAAACAATTAGACGCCTAAAGGAAGAGATACGGCGCGTTATTTCTGAAATAGAGCTACAGGTATGCGAAAACATTATCCAGAATTTTATGAAGAGAATGACCGTTTGCCAGAGGTCTCGTGGTGGCCATTTGCCGGATGTGGTATTTCATGTTTAATCGCAACTATTTCTCTTCAAGATAAAATATAAATGTTTGCTTAATTCGAAAAAAAATGTGTTTTTTTTTAAATAATAAATCCGGCGCTCTTGTTGAGACACCCTTTATGAGTAGAGTTCTTGGTTTGCAGCGAAAAGTTATCAAAATAATTTTTGATAGAGGTTATAGAGACGATATTTTTGATATATTTAAAATAAATGGCTTGTTGACTTTGGCTTCGATGTATATCTATACATCTAACATTGATACTTATATTTTACAGGAAGACACACATTAATACAATACTCGAAACACAACAGATATAAAAATAAATTTTATAAGGTTGACCCATAACAGATACGGTGTAAATTAATTTGGTCCACTATTTTTTAATTTGTTACCTTACAAAATAAAAACGATGGAAATCAGATGTTTCAATAATGTTATCAAGTCTTTTTTGATACAAAATACCTTGTATAATATAAAAGATTACTTTTCTTTAAATTTCGGGTCTTTGGAGTGTCATGAGATTGTGAAATCTGGTCTGTGATAAAATTTTTAACTTTTCTTATAAATATTAAGTAATATTACCTATGATACTTATTTGTAAGTTAGTTCAGGGGTAACACTTAAACCTAAATTTGGATAAAGTATGTAAAAATAAGCTTTGTTTTTTTTTGTGAAATGTGTGATTAAATTTAATTTTTTTATTATAATAATATGTTGTAAAACCTGTGATGGGTATTCTTGTAAAATAGCTCAAAAGTTACATATTTAAAATTTTAGTTGACATGTGTAAACAAACTTGTAATTTGTACAACACGCAATAAATCTATTCTATTCTATTCTATTGGAAGTGGAACAGGGGAAATTGTTGTCGTTCTCTTTTCAGTATGGTGCCATACCATATGTATTCTACTCTATTGCATTATAATTGGCATGCAAGCTTTTGCCTTGCCAATCGTGTATACTATGCGAGTGCATGGAATTAACACGCCAATGGCTAAAATATCTAGAAGGATTATTTTTTGCTTTCAAAGATATAAAAAGACTCCCTGAAACATTATAAACTTCGAAAAAAAAATTAGGAATTAAGAGGATCAACTAATGTAGAGTATCCACAAAAGATCTTCCTAGGTGGAGATGGGAATAGGGCTATGTTGAACCGAGCTACCTAATTTATTACTCAAACACATTCCTAATATTAAAATTAAGAAAAATACGTCTAGCTTCCATTTAAAGTTACTTTTTTGTCCATTTTCTTTGGTATAATTTGCTATGTATGCTTTTCTGCTTAGCCACCACTTTTTTGGAGATGTGGAAACGATATTCAGCGGAAATCACCCATCGATGGGACTTGACAGGTTTTGATGTACAAGAAGAGCATCCCCGACCGCAATATTTGGCTAGATTAGCACACGTCAAACGGAAATCTGTCAATATAGTGACAAACACCATGGAACCGCATGTACCTTTTTGGAAAATCAAAGTGCCGATGACTATCTTTAGTTTTTCTGTAGTTTTATTATTGGTAAGAATTTTTTTTTATGCTGTTAAAATGTTATTGAATAAGACAGTTTGTGTAAGACAAATTAACATATTTTTAGGTGTTTATGGCATTGGCCACTGTAGTGGCTGTAGTTTTGTACAGGATGTCCATTTTAGTATCTCTGAAAGTGCATGCCGACAAGGTGGACAACAGTTCGGCCATCTTGTTTACCACGGTTACGGCAGCCTCAATAAATTTAGTTGCCATCGTCATTTTTAATTATGTAAGTATTATTCATCTTTTGAAACGCCAAAATTCTAAAATTCTTGATGTAAATTATTTATCACTATTTTTTTTTTTTGTAATGTTTTAGTCATCCGGCCCACAGTCAACTTTATTAAAATTTAGTAATATATTTTTTAGGACACCTATCACAAATCTGAAGTTAAAATTTGTCGAAAACTCCAAGTTTTTAAGTTATAATGCCTCACTCGGACTAAACCTCAGAAAATCACAAACTTTCTTTGGATTCCTTCTTCTTGAAACGGGTTAGAGCCAAACTCAATGATTTTATAAAAGAACTCCAGTGATTCTACCGTATAAATTTATTTACTCATTAGTTTAATTTTAATTTTAAAAAAAATCTACCAAATTATCTAGGGATGTCTAGACGGATAAGTTGGTACAACTGAAAGTCGCCAAAATCCAGAATGAAATTTATAAACAATACAGTTCTGAAGATATTTAATTTCAAAGATAGTGTTTTTGAGGCTCTTATACATTGTAGGTACTATATGGAATGACAAAAACTTTACTTACATAATTACACAGGGTGTCCCAGTATATGTGGGCAGTCTCTTGAAATCTAATAGAAAACCTAAAAAATATTATGACAAGTTCCCATAAACTTTTTTCCTATGACCCCTCTCCCCCTACAGAGATACAGGTACATAACGGACGCCCCTGGAAATCGTTTTTGTTTAAATAACTTTTAAAATACTAGGCGTAATTTAATATATTTTTAATATCATAGTTACTAGTACTTATTACTTTACCCATTAAATCATATTTGGCTTATTTAGTTTGCCAGAGACGGACTAGCTCTGACACAATAATAACAATTTTTTAACACCCTGTATGATAAAGGCTAAACAATATTATTTTTGGATAGCTTTAACCTTAAACTAAAAAAAAGATATTCTTGATTGACATCGATAAAATTAACTGTTAACGAGAAATAAAATATCATGGTTGGTAATTTTTTTACAGTATACAGGGTGTTTTCTAATTGTACGTCATTAATAACGGAAGCAATTTTTGGGTTTATTTTAAAAAGAAAACTTCATATGAATGTATGTTGTTAACGTCTTAATTTTTGAGATGAATAAATAGAGGTGGTAAAATTTTCAAAAATAAATCGTTTATTATTAATATTTGTAATACCACTTTAGATTTTTTATGAAGATTGGCATAAAGTACTATGTATCAAGAAGCATTTTTTAGTGTACCACATTTTTTTTAATTCCTCCAGTGGCGTTCGTACATAATTTGACCTGCCTATTTTGACAAATAAAAAAATATGTGGTACACTAAAAAATGCTTCTTGATACATAGTACACTTATGCCAAATTTAATTAAAATATCTAAAGCGGTATTACAAATATTATTAATAAACGATTTATCCGTTATGTACCTGTATCTCCGTCGGGAAGGCTCGTAGGAAAAGAGTTTATGGGTACTTGTCACAATATTTTTAGGTTTTCTATTAGATTCCAAGAGATTGCCTACATATTCTGGGACACCCTGTATAATTTTTACTCTTAAACTTTTCTTATGATGTTTATGAAAAACTAAACTAATATTAAACAACTAAGAATTTTTTAAAAATTAATCTTAGTGATTGTTACAATAGAGTTTTTAAAATATTAATTAAAAATAATTACAACTCGTGGAAGAAATATATTAAAAACAATCTGGCAACAACTCGTGTATTTAACCCTCGAATAAAGTATACAGAGCGCATGCGTCAGAATGATTGTTTTTGAAAAACATAGTTGCCAGATTTTACAGTTAGTCGTACGGAATTGGCTGGAAATAGTATAGTCAGAGCAAACATTTGTAGGCTTAGGAGTAATGACGCAGTGGGACGGACTCATAAAACATGGAGGAAAACTTTGATTTAATAAAAATTGTTCTGAATCATTCAAGAAATACGGATACTCTTATTCGGAACTTTTAGATACATTTTGGGACCTCTAGAAAAATGGCTGAATAGAAAAATTTTAAGACTTATGCAAAAATTAAAAAAAAACACCCTTATTCCTGAATGACACTGAATACTTTTTTTGTAAAAAATCTTGTTCTGTAAAAGTGACCATTTTTTATATAACGGGTATTTATTAATAAATAAATTGGGATCTTCACCTAAATAAATGCTCAAAAGACCATGCCTGCCGAAATCTATAAAAAGTTATACATTTTTTGCTTGAATCCCAAAATTTTTCTAATTGGCCATTTTTCCAGAGATCCGAAAATATAATAAATGTTTAATCATAAAATCTTCCACTTTGGTGTAACGAAAGTTTGTGCAATTTTGAGGTTACGTTCGAGTGGGGCGTTATAACTTAAAAACTAAGATATCTTGACCAAATTTGCTTTTAGAATCGTGATCAGCTTTCAAAAAAAACCGTATACTAAATTTCAATAAAATCGGCGATGTAAAAGATTACCATTTTTTTTCGTCGTTCGTTTTGTCAAAAATCTTGGTATGGACATGTAATAGAAACATTAACATCGATAAAACGCGCCGTTATTGTTTTATTATTATTATTTTCAGATATTTTATTTATGTAGATTTGTTTTCGTTTTCAGATCTATACGTTTGTCGCACAATATTTGACTGAATTTGAACTGTTAAGAACCCAAACGGAATTCGATGATTCTTTAACATTGAAAATATACCTTCTTCAATTTGTAAACTACTACGCGTCTATTTTTTACATCGCTTTTTTTAAGGGCAAATTTATCGGTTCTCCTAAGAAATACAATACAATTTTTGGATATAGACAAGAAGAGGTAAGTTTGTATTATATTATGATTTTAATTTAAAAAAAGCTACAATCCACTAATTGGTATAACTATGAATGTACTCTATAAAAATAAATTTTGAGAAGTCTTTTGTGCTTTTTTAATATTTATTTAAGCAGATTTTAAAAGGTTTTATCTAACACTTTTATTTTTAGTTTGCTTGTTCACCAAAAGAAATTGTCAGAACCTTTGATTTTTTACAATAATTGTCAATGCCTAATGCTTAATTTATAAAGGTTTAATTACAATCGTTATCCTTCATTGCAATTGAACTTAAAGGTTTATACCTAGTTGGGATTTTCAGAAAATATATATTTTTTAAATTTTATTTTCAGAAAGTACACATGTTGAAGTGTATTGTCTAAAAATTTCAAATTGATTCGGTAAATATTCTCAAAAATATAGGCATATTTGTAAGGACCTCTTCAAGCGCTGGACCCCAATTTTGAAACTTCAAACGCATTTATTTCGAAACTATGTTTTTAATGTCGTGACATGATTTCTCTGAAACGGCTTGACTGATCGGGTTCAAAATTTTACACAATCTTCTTAGGTATATTCCCCAGGTATTAATTAAAGAAATAAGATTTCTGAAAATTATTTCATTTTTTTTTAATCAATTGAAGTTGGAAATTGCTTCGAAAATCGCATTTTTTTTTTTGAAAAGGCGTCATTTTTTCAAAAATCCTAATTTTGACCATTCCCTTGATTAATACCTGCATCCATCTATCCACTAAATAGAGGACCTCCAGGAGATCGTCTACAGGGGCACTAGAGTAATTGTCAATAGTAAAGAATACTTTGACGTCATCGTTGGCTGCGCGAATAAACCGAGAGATTGGTCTTTCCGTCTTTCTTTGCCGCAGGTTTCGATATTAAATGGCAGTGGCGGCGGCGTTAAAATAGCAGAAAACCGTTTTGTAAACAATTACCAAAGAATTTACTGTAAAATATACTTCTAAATAAAATTAAATTGAAGAAGACGCATCGGAACAGAACTTACCAAACAGTCACAACAATTAATAAATCACACTAACACAGATAAAAGTTTAAAGATAAACACACAATTTTGGGAATACAATCAATATAAACACGCTACCGATGCCGATGTTCGGATAGTACACACTGCACTGACCCACGTGTTGCTGCCTCGGTGAATATCGGTTTGTGCGCATTTGACGTCATTTGTACTCTTTACTATTGGCGAAGACTCTACAACTGAGTATTCTTCATATCCATGTAAGAAATTCGCTACATAAACACGTATTTCTCATATTTGATAAATAGAATGCCCTTTATAAAAAATTATTTTTTCGAGGTATAACCCGTTAATGTATTTGTTATAGTTAAGGGATCTCTCTACACTGCCTTTCTATATGTATTATCTGTATAATGTTGTTCCTTCCTTTTGTAGTGTGGCCCAGGAGGATGTCTTTTAGAACTTTGTATTCAGTTAGCGGTTATCATGGTGGGAAAACAAGCAATGAACACGGTTTTAGAAATGATGTTTCCTCTGTTTTTCAAATGGTTGAATACACTTAAGGTAGATTAAAAGATAAATTTAACTTTTTATATTTATATAGTTATGTAAAAAATCTCGAGAAATTCTTATAACTCTAGTTAGAGTCCCGTCTTAGGTGAGCCACCTTTTATATTATTTTTAGGTAAAAACTGGTCTTTCCAAAGATCAACTATCTTGTAAAGGGTGTAGACCACAGTGGCTTAAGGATTTCAAATTAGTAGAATGGGGACCAAGAAGCTTGTTTCCCGAATATTTAGAGATGGGTACGTTAGGTCTTTTTATGAAGATTTATTAACATTCGCAAAAAACTGATTTGGAACCAGTTAATCAGTTCTTTTTGGAATCCGAATAAGTTTGTAGCTAATTTTTTTTCTTGTAGTATTACAATACGGTTTTGTAACAATATTCGTGGCAGCATTTCCTTTGGCACCATTTTTTGCCCTCTTGAACAATGTTTTGGAAATGCGACTCGATGCCAAAAAGTTGCTAACATTATACAGAAGGCCAGTATCACAGAGAGTTAGGAATATAGGGGTATGGTACAGAATACTGGATTCAGTAGGAAAATTATCTGTGGTAACCAATGTAAGTATTATAAACATTTCTAAGTATAACACTTTTTAAGGTGCCAATACAATAGGCAAAGCAAATAATGCTTTTTTTGTAAGCCCTATGCAGACGGATCCAAAAGTGTCTGGTCTGAGGTAGATTAAAGATTAAAAAAAACTGTTATAACCAGTGGCGGCTTTGTAATAAGAGCTGCTGAACTGCAGCACTGCCAAACATTTTTTATTTTTAAAATAATTATCCAATAATCTTTTTTTTTGTTCATTCATCATCTATATTATTTGACGTTTTAAATACTCCTTAAGTTATGCTCTGTATGTACGAATTCATTGGCTATGCACCCATCACACAATCGTTCGCAGCACGAAACTAACGTCACTCCTATTAAAAATAATAAGAAAAATCGCGACAGTATTTAAATTTGGCCTTGAGTCGACCAATCAGAAGCTCTGTGATGTGTCGTATTGCAGCCTGGTGGGTGTATTCTTGAACCTAGATTAATATTTTCGTATTATTACCATATAAAATTGTTTACCTAGGAATAATTTAATCATATAAAGAACTTAAGAAACCAAAAAAAATATATTAAAACTACTTGCTTTAGACCCACTGCATTAGATAATTTTAGTTGTAATTTCAATTTTAGGGTTTTATAATAGCGTTTACGTCCGATTTTATTCCAAGGCTAGTGTACAGGATCTCAGTAAGTAAAGAGGGCACTTTGGAAGGATATTTGAACAATTCTCTGTCATATTTTAATACATCAGATTTTCAAAATGCTTCAGTACCTAGAAATGCTAGTACAGTAGAAATTTGCAGGTAAGTAAAAACATAAAAATATTATTGTAAGCTTTTTGGGGCTGTTGTGCATAATTCCATTTTAAAACATAAATATGTTAATAAGGTTAATTTAGTAAGGAATACAATTACACAATGAAAATATGCAAACACCAACAACATTGTAGCAATGTATAACGCATAAACTTTATTTTGTTGTAAAAACACGTCAAATATCTTCCTTTGCCTATAGAGGTAGTTCACTCGCTACAGTCGTAGAAAAAAGTATCGCCTTATATAGTAAGTAAAGCCCGGCCCGTCCACAAGTCAAATCGACATTGAGATGATCATCCTTTATCTTCGTGTCTTCCATGCCATCCGCGCCGAACTCGCCCAGCTCTCTCTATCAAAAATTGATTGTTGAACGGGCCGGGATTCCCTTGACTAGTACCAGTATGGATCATTAGATTTTTTCCTGTTTTAGTTAAATCGTGATGCACTATTTTGAATGGACTACCAATTTAGCGCTGTTCCAAATAAGATCGCATACGTTTTACCCAAATTTAGAGGTTTTGAATGCTTGAAAATATTATTTTTGTAGGAGACTGTACACAAAATATAAGGTCTGTTCATTATTCAGTAAAATTTTACACTATTTTACACTTTTTGCACCCACCTAGTCCTAAAATACACCTTCCATAAGAGTGATTACGTAAAAAAAGAATAAGATGTTGTACACTACTTTTTAATAACAAACAGACCTATGTAAACTTTCAAATATCAATATCTTTTTAACAAAACGATTTTTTTTTTAATTTTTAGTACTCTGGTTTATATTGCTTGGCTTTCATACATGACAAATATTGATAATGTTAATTGTACACAATTTAATTTTTAATATCTCGCTTCACAGACGTTAAAAAAATCGTTTTTGCCCGTTAGATAGAATACAATTTTATTAACCCTATATTTCAATTCATTTAATTCTTAAGAAAAGCCGTTCTACGAGTAAACTACCTTAAAGAACTATCTCCCAAATATCTTTTTTCAGACAAATTTAGTTTTGAAGTAATTAAAATTTAAAATTCACGTCTGTCCCTTTAAATTTGTCGTCAGACCAAAAAGCTGTGTGACGACACAAGGGTTGCCGAATTCCAATATTAGTTTTATTTGCTTCGTTAATTTATTTCACCCAGAGCAAGAAGAACAAATCCATCGCGTTCCTTTATTCCGATTTAAGATAAATCGGTTTAATGTCAACATAGTACTTGTAAAAACTAATTACACCGTCAAGATCCATCGCAATTACCAAACAAATATAATAAATTTTACAAAAAACAGGTTGAAGCTCTAAAAACTTCATTATTGTTTGAGAAAAATACCTCGTAAGTAATCATGAATATCGACTTTTTGAACCAGTGCAATACATTTTTTATGGTTATATCCATAGTACTAACCTTTTTGGTCAAACAAAAAGGAACAGACTATAATATTCCACTTTTTTAATTAACAAATGAAATGGCAATTATCCTGATTGAAAATCGAAGGTATTTCAATATCCGGAGTGACTCAGCTGATATTTTATTCACTGCACTTTCATCATTGAGATTTAATAGTGGAACTTAGCCCCAGTTGCCTCTGTCGATCAGGCGTTGTGAAATCCGTGTGGTTAGCCCTTATGACGTAGATACCCTTTGCACGGGAAAGTTTTATATTTTAATTTTAAATGCTTGTAACTCTGGTATAGAATTCCGTATAAAAAATTATTTGGCAGAAGCATTATTTATGTATAAAGGGTTATTTTGAGCCAATAAAAAAATATGAGCAAGTCATTGTAGTCTGAGTTGTATTGTTTAATTAATCCAAATATATTTGTTTTTATGCTTAAGGTATCCGGATTATAGAAACCCTCCATGGTCCCCGGAAAAATACGAACGTACCGCTCTCTACTGGCACATACTGGCAGCACGTTTAATTTTCGTGGTGGTTTTTGAGAACTTGGTTGTGATTGTCATGATTATTGTCAAGTGGTGCATCCCCGACATGTCGGGAGAACTGCGGGACAGAATCAGGAGGGAGGCTTACATTACCAATGAGATAATTATAAAGCAGGAGAGTTTGCGGGCGGAAAAAGGGTTTTTGCGTAAGTGTACTTTTAATTTCCACATTTTAAATACAGTATGCAAGTTTTTTTTGGTAATTGTCTCAAAAGTTGCCTCCTCTCCAATTTTAACCAAATTTGGTAGAGATCGAACGCTGTTAGAATGACACCGATACGTCACGGTCTCATATGGCAAACCCGTATAAAACCGTGACGTATCGGTGTCATTCTAACAGCGTTCGATCTCTATACGGAGGCGCTGATTACGAATCTGAAAAAATATTTTTTCGGCAACGTTTCGTATTCAAGATATTCATCATCAAAGTTGAAAATCAAACTAACTCCATTTCCACTATATTCTCCCTTCTTTTTGTACATAATTCTTAATTTTTACACTAAAGTGGCACACAATATTTTATAAACACCTTTTAAAGCCTTGTATTTTTATTTATTTTACACCTTTTTTCCATTAAATTGCGTACTTTCAAGTTCAAAGGCAGCAGCCACATTTGTTTATAAAACCCCTAGTGTATACATGGTTGCAGCCACGTTGCGGCGTGTTAAAGTAGAGGTTTACAATTAAATGGAAAAAAGGTATAAAATAAATATAAAAGTTTTTAAAAGGTTTTGTGTGAAATATTGTGTGCCAATTTAGTATAAAAATCAAGAGTTCTGTGCAAAAAGAAGGAGGAATAGTGTAAATAAGGTTAGCTTGATTTTCAACTTTGATGATGAATATCTCGAAAACAAAACGTTGCCGGTTTCGTAATCAGCGCCCCAAAAAAACCCTGTATACCAAATTTGGTCAAAATCGGAGAGAAGGCAACTTTCCAGACATTTACCTTACTTTTAAGTAGGGTTTAGTTTTTATTTTAAATTAGTGATCATGCAGTATAAAAATAGTCTTAAATTTACAAAAAAAGAAATATCTTCCTTATACTAAATATCTTTTTACCATGTCTAGGGGCCGGTGAAACAAAAGTTAAAAACATGGAGAAACTTAGAAACATAACAGAGGCACCATCTACTCCAGAACAGTGGGACATGTTAATCAATAAATCACTTTCCCAAAGCGACTTTGATCTTATGGTTCACGGGGACGAGCATCAAACTGGGAACCCAAATCAGGATCCAGGGACTCCTTGCTCGATATGAGACTAATGTTCCTATCAAAATCTAGTCATTAGGAAACAAAGTATTTAGACACTAAAATGGCTAATTTACTTAAAATATAATTATCGTAAAGTAAACAAAAAATAAATAAATAAATAAAATAAAACCAAAAAAGGTGGTTTTAAAATATCACTATTTTCTTAGTATTGAACTGTAAGTTCTAAATCATCCTATCCCATCTATTTTTTAATTTCTTTAGTAAATGAATCTCTTCAGATGACAAAGTCATAAATCCGATGATATTAAATATACAATTAATATCTGAATATTTTGTATGTAGATTATATAGCTTATGTATTGTATTTTTATATGCAAAATAATTTATAATATCTAAAAATCATTTGTAAATAACTAAGTACCCAACTGGGTATAATTTTAAATTTTTTAAAATTCGTATAAAACAACGAACATAGCCCAATGTGCAGTGGCGTAGCTATGGGAGGGCTGGGCGATGCAGTGCACCGGGGCCCCCAAGCTCATAGAGGCCCCTCGGTCCTTAAGCGACCTTCGAAAAAGGTAAATAAACATTGTAATTACATTAAGAATTTTAGCTACTTGCCACGGAATCTCTAATAACTTAAACTTAACCTGCAACAAGGGCTTTAAGTATGACAACTTAGTAAAAAAAAAGAAAGAGTGACCGCAAAAATCGTTTAAAAACTGCCTGTTTTTTCACAATTCACAGAGAAGTGAGGAACAGACATACAAGTAGGTATTTTATACCAAATTACTCGTCGCAAAAAATTAGGATGAGCTTTGCTTTTTGTTTTTTGCAAATTTTCAAAAATTACCCCTATCTAGGGGTTGAAAGTCGCCAAATCTGAAGAATTGCGAAAATAGCAGTGGTATTAAAAGTTATTTTCACTGTAAAGACACCCACTTATTATAAAAATTAAATAAAATATTAGCTTATTCAAAAAAAGTTTAAGCTTTGTATTTTTTAATCCAAGTATATAAAACAGCCATTTTTAGATTTTTGGAGTTCACTTTTAAAAACCAGGATATTTCAAATATAATTTGAACATAAAACCAACGTTTAGAGTGAGTTTCAATCCAAAACAAACCCAAAAAATTAAGGGTGCAGCCACCCTTATGAGGCACCCTTATTATGAATAAATAAAATGTTAATTATATCAAAGAAAAAAGTTTTAGCTTCGTATTTTTTAATCTAAGAAGGATCTTTTCGAGTTCATTTCTGATTAAAGCTACCCCTCCAAGGGGGTAAATTTATCCCCTTATGATAAAAATCAGATACAACATTAAAAATTGTAGAAAAAATGTACAGATGTTCTGTGTTCTGTTAATATCATGCATGATGTAGATCTTCAATATTATCTGGTAAGATTGCCGTATCGTCAGCGTATCTTAAATTATTGATGGGAATACCATTTTCCTTTATTCCCCTTGGATTATCCGCTAGTGCTAGTTGAAATATCTTTTCCGTGTAAATGTTGATTAGAAGCGGTGACAATACGCATCCCTGTATGACAGTACATATCTCAAATATGTTTTAGTGCGAATTCCAAAGTAAAATGCAAATTTATTTCCCTACAAAACATCTGAAAGTAGATTTACGCCCTGGATTCTTTTTTATCTAGTCTTGTAACTCATTGCACTCTGAATTTTATGGATTAAGTTTTATTTCATGTAATTACTTTGAGATTATTTATAATCATAATCATAATTAATGATATTGTAATTAATTAATTTTTTTAACTTATTTGGGCAAACTAGGTGCAAATATTTCCAGATTACGTTAGGGTTTATTTTTAGTGCTACATAATGTAGATGTAGACATTTACGGTATCCCTGTTGCAAAGAAGGTGCAAAATTGTGTTATTTTTATTTAAATATTATCTACTGCATTAAACTGCACTACAGCTAACGATAAAGGGCTTAAAATTAAGTAGCTCTACACCTTAATATTTTAACCAGTAAACCAGTATAGATAGGGCTCCAGTTACCTATTTGCCCCAGGGCCCTTGGTTACGTAGCTACGTCACTGGAATATTAATATAACCAATTGAGTTAATATTACTTTTTAATCACTTTAAAAAATGTTATACAGATAGTAAATAAATACATATTTTTAGGTTGTTTATAATAAAATGTTACCAATATTTTTATACTTTATAAAAATAATTAAATTTGTAGTGCAGTAACAAAGGAAGTTAAAGAGAGTTAAATATTCTTAACTTCCATAGGAGTAAGTAACCCTATAAAGACGTTGTGATGTTTATTTTTTATGGTTGTGATAAGTAAACAAAAATGCTTCCTATATTTTTAAAATTATTATTTGTTGTTTATATTTATTAAAAAATTTTTATGATGCTTAAAATATGGATTCTGTTAAATATGTATAGATTAATAAATTATAACATCTTGTTGAACGGTGTTTCTAAGTGGATGTAAATTGTTACTTGAAAAAATTCAGATATGCCCTAGTTTTATGAGATAGAGATACAACATAATTCTCAAATTATTAGAGCTCCTCTGCTTGATAAATGCAAAGTATAGGATTGATTTAGTGATGTTTATACAGATATTTTATTTATTAAAAATAGGTCCGGTTTTAAAATTAATATTCATCGCAGAGTCGAAATAATCACTGTCATTTTAAATTTAAGATTCTTTTAATATAGAAGTGCTCAATTACTAAATAATAAAAAGTGTGTTTTTAACATCTCGATAATTTTATTTTTATTTTATTTATTACTAATGAACATTTATCTCTTGTTAATAGTGAACTCATAAAAAAGACCAATTACTCCAGTTTAAAAGAAAATAAAAAAAAAAGATTCAAAAAATATCATTTACATTTAAAAATTTACCTTAACCGACAATGTTTATTTTTATAAATTCAATAATAATAAAGTTTTCTTATGCGGCAAGTCTATAATTGTTGATGTGGGTAAATCTAGTGTTGTTATGTATATATTGTTCACACAGTTTAATTCCACTTAAACACTACACTTTAGGGTAATTTTTTACTTAATTCACCGTCGCTGATTTTGATGATTTTTTGAGTGGATTAGTAAAATTACCAATTTTGTGCAAAAAGAGGAGAAATACAGTAAGTGCGGTTAGTTTAATGATGAATATCTCAAGAACGAAACGTCCTCGATGCAAAATATCATGAAAATCGGCAAAGAAGTAAAAAATTACCCACTTTAAAATAAATAATGTTGATATATATGCAAATTATTTTAGCTTTCTTTTGTTTTATGATTATTAACCAATTACCTTTCCGAATTAATTTGTTGTACTTATCTTTAGTTTATTTTAATTTTGTTTTGTTGAGACTGTTTTAATTTGTTTAAAATTAACACCAAATACTCCTTATTTATTAAATATTTTTAATTGTGAGGCATGAGTAAGAAACTCTTACAAAAAAATATTTTTTTGAGGTATTCTTTAATCGGATCATTTTAATTTGAAAGTAACGAAAACAAAAACAACTAAATCACAATGAAACCCATTGTTCCAAAAAGTCAGTAACCATGGTTATAAATGCAGTAAACCAACAGGGAGACCTTTCCATTGTTTTCGCGTTTCTCATTCTCAAATTGAAATGGTCCAATTGTAGTTTTCTGTAATTTGACAAGTTTGACACTTTTAGTAACCAGTGGCAGTCAATGAGCACGGCTGAGTTTGGCTCCTTAACTACAGCACAATATTATATTTTTTTGCAAATATTTCTGGAACATTTAAAATGTCTTCTGGGTGTCATAAAAAACATTGTCATTTAAATATTTTATGTCGTTAAAATGTTAAAAAAAAAGAAATGTGGGAGTTAATTACATCTGCCTTGTTCTGTTTTATTTAACATAATACTAAGATATTTGCCAATAATTATGAGATTTATAATTATTATTTATTAAAAAGTTGTATCTTTTTAATTTTGGTTTTTTTAATTTCACGCATTTAAATACTAAAATAAATGATTAAACAAGAAATTAATTATTGTGTTGGAAAATGCAATAAAACGGTCAAGCTGTACCGGCTTTCTTAACAAACAGAATTAGTGTACATGCAAAAGATAAATTTGGCTTTATTTTGGCACTTCTTCTTCTCTGGGAGCCGTCTTTATTCACTACCGGAGGCAGAGCAGCCTCATGGGCTTTTTGTGCCTAATCTCCCATTATCTTTTATACCAATCCTCCCATTAGTTTTTGTTCCTTCTACAAGTCTATAAAACCCCCCAAGACGGGTTTTGGTTGATATATTCCTGTTGGCTCATTTTTTTTTAAAAATAATCCCTGTATTTTGTGTTTCCCCTGCCTCATATTCGCACAGGATATGGTAGGTTGTTTTTCCCCCCTCGCCACATTTTGCAACTTGGGCCCCCTTTGTATGAGCCTATCTTGTGTAGGTGTCCTCTTAGGTTATTGTGCCCTGTTATGGTGTTATGCGAAGTCTTTTCCTACTTTGAGTAGTTCTTTCTTCGTTCTTTTAGATGGGCCCCTTATGAAGCTTTTTCCATGTCTAATTCTACTGAAATTTCTCCAGTATTCCTCGTGTTTGTTTCGGATCCATTCCCTGGTTTTCCCTTGTGCTGTGGTTTTGGTCACTCCAAGGGCAGGTTCTGGTCCAAAGTATGGTGTGGGATTATCCACACAAGCTCATTTATTTTGGCACTAAACATACCAAACGTCATATTTATTCAATATTTTACACTAAAATAGGTTAAATATTCTTTGTGGTACTCATTGGACTTGTAAGAAGGGACTACACAGAGTTAATTGACCTTCCTGAACTGCAGATTAATTTGCCATTATTTCATAAATTTAAAAGTTGATTAGAATATTTTATGTCCTAAAAATGATGAACCAGCTGTGTACGAAACGTTGACCGGCTTTCTTATTTTTTTAAAGCGTGTTTTGTGCTTATTTTTAGGTGATTTGCAAGATCGGGAGGATCAATGGATTCTGCGCATTCACGAATCTATTCAATCAAAGAATATTTTATAATTAATGAATCCGCCACATTGCCGCGTTCAGACAACTTTTGCCGTTGGATGAGGGTCGGAATCCACGTCAAACTGTAGATTCAGTCTGGATGACATTACCATAACGTTAATGAGGGTAAAAATTGCCTTTGCCCCCATGTTTTAGTACTGTTGATGCAACTGGGGGGAAAATGGTTAAACACTTAAAAACCCGGCACTTACGGTACCTAATACTTAAGCTTGATATAAGCCTTTGAGGTTTGTTATAAATATTAAAAAAACATACAGTGTGTCCGAAATCTATTTAAACACGAAATATCTCTGCCCCTGTATATGATACAGAAAAAAAACAAGGTAAAAATGTGTGTTTGGTATCACTAATTTTATTAACAGTATTGGTAAATATACAGGCTGTCCCAAAAACGGAGTTTTCATTGTTAAGTACGTTTTTTTAAAATTTTCCCAAATTTTGACTTTATATTCAATGCTACATCAAAAATGTCAAATATGCAAAACGTTAATTATTGCTGGTTTTTAAGATAATTAAGTAACTTATAAAGGAACTAAATTGGTCACTCTGACACTAGAAGAATTATTTTAAAATAATTATGACAGAAAATAGTAAAAACGGTCAGCAGTTTAAACATTTACTGTAGGATGTTATGTTAATTGTTTTTAATTATTACATGAGTAAATCAGATAATACTACAAGTATAGGTCATTATCTCAAAAACCAGCAATAATTGGCGTATAGTGTAATAAATATACATTTTTGATGTAGAATTGAATAAGAAGTTATTTGGCAAAATATACTTTTTGTTACTCATTAGACTTGTAAGAAGTGACTTCACAGAGGTATTTGACCTTCCTGAACTGCAGATTAATTTGCCATTATTTTGTAAATTTAAAAGTTGATTAGAATATTTCATGTCCTAAAAATGATTAACCACTATTATTATTATATATTAAAAAAAATACTTAACAATAAAAC
>JAHBCN010007995.1:0-40678 GCA_019359885.1 Listronotus oregonensis
AAAAAATTTAAAAAAGTTTCACGATTTTTGAATACCTCTGCGAGTGTATTTCCTGCCAACTTTATGCAAAGCGTTCTAAAGGGGGAAAGACTACCTCAAAAACAAAAGCCTTCAAGGGCAATAGCACTGAATGGGCTTTTTTTTTCAAATTTTGACGCATTGTTTTAAAAAAGAGTTTTTTCTAAGTAAAGATTATTTACTTAAAGTTTTTCCCCGCGTGATGAGGCTTTGGGGTTTAAATAGAAGTTTAACAGTGCCCGGGGAATTTTTAACAGGGCATTAGATATTCTAAAATAAAGGATGAAAATACAATTAGTGTAATAAATTCGCTTTAGAAAATCACCATTAGTTTCTTGATGCCATAACTTGGCCTGGTCAGAAATAGATTTTATGGTTCTTAGGCATCCTAGGCTCTGTAAATCTGTATGCCCCACATCGCTCCACGGACATGGGTGTGTAGATGAGTTTGATTGCAACCCAAGTAGCATCATGATTAATTTTAGGTCGGCAGCAAAGGTGTACGAAAATAAATTACAAATCGACTGCAGATCCATTGTTCTTAAACAAAGTTCTATATTCTGTAGGATTCGATCATCATAGGCCCCAAGCCAATAATTAAAAGTTTGTTAATACCAGAATATTGCTGTGTACAAGCCTCTTTTTCTATATTTTGATTATTATGTGTAGGCAAAATTGTTAAGCAGATTTTTAATGAACCATCCCCACTATCGATTCCAATTTTTAAATGAAATTCCTCGTCCATTTGTCTTTCCTGCAATAAGTACAATAGCAGCTGCGGTAGTTTGCTGCAATACACGAAGGAAGCATATGAAATTTGACTCTTTTTACCTGCATCCACATTTGAGATATTAGTTGATTCAAAATATGAGTGCATTATAGTTGAATTTTTTTTAAGGTTGTCTATGGAATAAGGTTCTACTTTTAGTTCTTTTCTTAAATTTGAGGTTATTTTTATCATAGTATTTAAAGAAAGATTGCACTGAAGCTGTATATTTTTTTAATGTATCATTTTTTTTTATACTTGTTTCCGATGAATCCTTTTTCCCAATAGCAACTTTCAACCCCGTTCCCCTGCCTTTGTTTAAAACTATCGTTGAAGTTGATTGCAGTACTTTCTCATTCTGAATGATTTTGCTTGCGATTTGCTTTCCACAATCTTGTCCCAAGGCAATAGTATTTAATACTTTTTCCCTTAATGTGCAATTATGTCTAACACCTTTAGAAATTTTCAGGTTACAAGCTGTACAAATTTTTAAAGATTTCTTTAAATTATTTTTTATAGTGGGTTTGCCTTTTTTCAAAAGAAAATTATAAGCGCGCTACTTTACATATTTCGCAGCCGCATTTGTCTTTTCCTCTTTGAAGCTTAATTTTATTTTTTTTTTATAATCAACATATTCCGCTAAATTATTTTTGTATAATTTTATGTAACAGTCACTGCATATAAACTGGGGATGTACATATATTGCTTTTCGTAAAATCTGGATAAATACCTTAAATTTTTTTCTTCGGTTTTGCCTGCAATTTTATATGCTTTTTTACCTGTTTTATTAAAACAGCAGTAGCACACACATAATCTTGCTTCTTCATGGCTTTTGATAGCATTTGGCATTTTCACTTCAATTTTAACACCACCGAAAAAAACAATATCATTTAAAACTTTAAACTTAAGTGCTCACTTAAATTGGATGAATCGATTCGTTATCGACACGCTAACAAACAACCGTCTGCCTCGACGTAGTGCGCCGGTAGGAACTGTCAATAATAAACTTTACAACTTTTGTTTTTCTTACTCACATCATGGCTATAAAAGACTCAAATTCAACGAGTTAATTGGCATTGTAATAATAAGTAGGTAATGTACTATATTTACATGCACATTGAAATTAGGATTTTGTTAAACTAAAATATTTACTTCATAGTTAAATAACGGATATCCCTGACAGTGCAGCCTAATAGCTTATTATAGCTAATACGTCATATAAATGTATAATATGTGTAAGTATTAATTTTTTTTCTCAAATTTTTGAAAAAAATAGATGAACATATGAAGGTAATGGCGGTAATTTGAATAATTGATTTTTTTTTTTGAAAAGACGTGGAAATACGATTTTATTTTCTATGTCAAAATTTAGTACGTAATCCACACTTTAAGAAAAAAAATTCATGGAGTATGTATTTTGTTTTTTAAAATGATGGTTTTTAAGAACTGTGGAAGAAGAAGGGAAACCTTTTGCGGGTAGCAGTTTCCATAGTCTGGACACTCTAGGGATGAAGGAACTACAAAAGCAGGAAGTTCAGGGCCTCTCTAGTTAAACTGTAAAAGGATGCATAAAAGTTGCACTAAGTGTTGCTCCGTTGGAAGCTGCCAGAGGAGGTATTATACTGGCCAACTCCTCTGAGCAGAAGCCGTGAAAATACCTAAAGAAGATCGACAGATCCCCTACAGATCGTCGGTGGGCAAGAGGACAAAGCTTTTCTGTGAGCGTGGGATTATTTATAAGACGAACAGCTTATCTCTGAATGAGTTGTAGGAGACGCCATTCCACAGACATAAGAACAATATTCTAAAGAAGGTCTAATTTTGGATACATATACAGTATATAGATTGGAAGAAGGAAAATACTTTCTGGCTCGAAAGAGAAGTCCAAGTTTTGAAGTTGCTGAGGCTATGGATGTAATGTGTTTGTACCAGTTGAGGTTATTCTTAAAAGTGACCCCGACAAGAATAAATGACACTTTGTTCTGCAAAATTTGTCGCTCATATGTTACGGATGAGCATTGATAGACTTTTTTTGAGACAGCGAACCTGCCTGTGTTTTGGAGGAATTAAACTGAATAAGATTTTTGGCGCCCCAATCCAAGATAAGTTTAAGGTTTTGTGAAAGAGACATCCGCATTGACCAACGCTTGGTTTTTAAATCAGGCTTATTGACTGGCTTAAGAAAATGGTGCAGTTGGAGTTTGGTCTAGAATTTGTAATTTTGAATTTATTTGTACAAAACGATATCAAATTGAGCGACATGTTAAAGGTCCACAACATTTAGAAAATATGCAAAGTTTTCCGGGGCCATCAAAATCTACGGAACGAGAACATTATGTATCAAACGCAGACTTCTGCATGGATTTATGTAAAGCTTTTATTGCAGGTGATATTCTTTTTAT
This sequence comes from Listronotus oregonensis, assembly GCA_019359885.1. Classification (NCBI taxonomy): domain Eukaryota; kingdom Metazoa; phylum Arthropoda; class Insecta; order Coleoptera; family Curculionidae; genus Listronotus; species Listronotus oregonensis. The sequence goes on from JAHBCN010007995.1 coordinate 3,187, forward strand.
AAAATAAATTATCGGTCCACGAGAAAATTTTTGGAAAAAATACTACTGCTTATAACTATGTTAATAAGGTCTATTTAAAAACTATGGACAAAATACGACACAATCTGGAAGGATTATGTCGTATACGAAATTTAAAGATATGTGTCCTTATGTCGCATTACCGCCACAACCTGCTATTACAAGGTGGCAAATATGGCAGTTCATATTAATAATTAAGTTAGTGTTACTTAAGGAAGTTATTATTCCATTTATGATGTGGAAACTCGGCCTTACTATCAAGGTACATCCTGGACTAGATGGTATTGTGCTGAATAAGTGTAAAATAAAAAAACAAACATAAAAATATAATATATATATATATATATATATATATATATATATATATATATATATATATATATATATATATATATATATATATATATATATATATATATATATATATATATATATATATATATATATATATATATATATATATATATATATATATAGAGTCGCGACTATAGTTAAGAAAAATATCGAAACCAGAGTAGTGGGGATGCAGTCTTTTTTGAATTATTGAAAAGGATTGGTGGCCTGGTTTAGTAATGAAACCCTTTCTGTTTTGTCAAGCTTTCGAGAGTTTATTATTTTCTCCTTCCTCAGGACTAACTAAAAATAAAGTTTTTTACAATTAGAAAAACTAACCTAAAAACCTAAAAGATTGAACTCACCAAAGTGGGTTGCTATGTGAAAACAAGCAAATCCATGCGGATAATCAAGATTTATCTCCATATGTAGGTATGTTACAAACTACATCTTTAAGGGGAAAAATTCCTTAAACTTAAAGAGAACCGAAATGGGAACACGCGGAAAAGCGCGGTTAAAAGTTCTGACAAAGTGACCGAATGTTTAAACTATCTGAATGGATCCCGACATTCGTTACTAGAAAACCAATTAAAGAAGGATGAGATTAATAACATGTGAAAAGAGACATATCTTGTTTATTGCACAGCCAGGATCTATATAGTAATCTAGGAACAACTGTTCCAAAGACAGTACCTGACTTAGTAAATTTATGTATACTATTTTAATTTTTATTTTTAAGTAATTAGTATTAAAAGTATGCAAAGACATGTGGAAAACGGTGAAACACCTAGCATCTCCTGTCATTTTATTTTATGAATGGTTGGACTTTTTTTTTTTTAGTCTAAAACTTTTAATTTTAGAAGAAAATAGGGTATGAAAATGACTTTAGAAAGGAAAGGGAGGAAACACGTCTCCCAACGTCAAGGGAAAACAAATTATTGAGATTCTTAGAAAGAATTCTGTCCAGCTCCTGACGAATAATTCTTTCTAAGAATCTCAATAATTTTTTCCTTGACGTTTGGGAGACGGTGTTTCCTTCCTTTTCTGAGTTCATTTTCATACCTATTTTCTTCTAAAATTAAAAGTTTTAGAATAAAAAAAATAAATTAAAAAAAAGTCCAACCATTCATAAAAGAAAATGACAGGAGTCTAGGTGTTTCACCTTTTACATTCTTTGCATACTTTTAATACTTTATTAAAAATAAAAATTAAAATATATAAATAAATTTACTAAGTCGGTACTGTACTTTGACTACTTTGGAACAGTTGTTCCTAGTTACTATATAGCATCCTGCGCTGTAGCAATAAACAAGATATGTCTCTTTCTTTCACATGTTATTAATCTCGCATCCTTCTCAATTGAAGTTTTCTGTAACGAATGTGGGATCCATTGAATAGTTTAAACATTCGGTTTCTGTCAGCAACCGCGCTTTTCCTTTCCCATTTCGGTTTTTTAAGTTGTAAGTGAATTTTTCCCTTAAAGTGTAGTTTGTAACATACTTGGAGATAAATTGATTATCCGATGGATAGCTTGTTTTCCATGCAACCCACTTTGGTGAGTTTCTTTTTATTTTTAGGTTGTTTTTCTAATTGTAAAAACTTTATTTTTGTTAGTCCTGGGATGGAAAACAATAAACTCTCGAAAGCTTGACAAAACGAAAATGGTTTCATTATAAATAGACCACCTTTTCAACACAAAAAAGACGCACCACTACTCTGGTTTCAAAAAAAGAAAATATATATATATATATATATATATATATATATATATATATATATATATATATATATATATATATATATATATATATATATATATATATATATATATATATATATATATATATATATATATATATATATTTATATAATATAAAAGAACTGACTTGTAAAATCATTTTCGTTTTACTCCAGTTACAAGCTGTGATGTCGAAGGGAGCTTTTTTAGACTTAGAGATGTTTTAAATTATAAAAGAACCAATTTTACCGAAACCAACTTTGAAAAGACGTTAGTTATATTATCATGTAATGCAAATAAATTGTAAAACACTCCTGTTATGTTTTTATTTCACATTTTTAAAAATTTATTTATAATTAATATCTTCTTAATACGCACGCCAATGAATTTACCAGATATAAAAAACGTATAGGGAACGAGCTCGTTCCGAATTCCGGGCCCTATTTATAATATTTCTAGGAAATATCTATAGACAGAACTCATAAAATTAGCATAAATATCCAGATATCAATAGATCAAAGGGTTGTTAAATGGATATTTAAATGATTTAACAGTTACCGACCTCTTTTAATTTAGTTAGTTTTTATTTTAGAATTGACCAGATTCTTTTATTTATTGCCAGGAGTTTTAAAGTATTTAGCCTTATATAAGCAAGATAAATATCTCATTACTAATTTATTGGTTTTATTATCACTATTATTATACGTGAAATTAAAAAGATTGAAAAAAAGTTTCAAAAGTCCTTATAAACAAATAGACAACGCGGTCTGGCAGCTTACTTAATTTTTTGTTAATGAATGAAGGAAATTTTTGCCCTAATTTTTCCTGTCATATATGTATTCTCTTTCCCTTATACGCCCTTTGGATTTTTTAGATACTAAATTTGTGGATTAAGCCGCTAAAAATAATTTCCGATAAATTACCAAATTTAGACCATGCTTTCGGAATTTTGTCGTTACAAAGGAAAATACTTTTCTTTGTGTGTTACGAGAGTTTAACCTATTAATTTAGGACAAATATCCTTTTTGAACACTTTAATATACTTTTTGGGTTTTCACAAAAGTAACCTTAAAAAAATCAAATTTTAAATAAACTACGAGGACTTAAGAATCGTATTGGTTATAGCAGTTATTCATATTTTTCGTATATTTAAAGCTATTCAATTCCTGTTCGAGCTCTAATTTAATATTAAGACTTTGTTTTTACCTTGTTTTAAGACAAATTCTTATTTTTAAATAATAACAATCAATATTAAATATGTTCTATAGTTTTGTGGCGGATTCATGTTTCAGTTTGTTTTATTTGGGTTATTCGCCTTTCTACTTTTTGGAACATGGTACCCTCTTGGTCCGGGTCCCGGGGTATACGGGCTGACCCTGTCCAGCCCCATTGACCCCGGAACCAAAAAAATTACAAATATTAGTTTACGTTTCGGTGGCAAGTCGGCCACCGTTGTCAAGAAACAAAAAAAAATTAAACTAATTTAAGAAATTTTTGGTTTAAAAACTTAGGAAATTCTGATAGCTGCTTAGCTTTTTAATGACGTTTTGTCATAAGTTACACTAGGTTATTGGACTGGTGAATGTATAGTATTTAAAAAGACCAGAAAGGTGGGTGGTGTGGTGTGTTAATTGATTTTAAGTTTACCTGAATTTACTTCAGCATCAAGCATAGGTAACCATGTATTATTTAAATTAACAGATATTGGTGCTACACATCTGTCTTTATTTAATAAAATAAATGCACTTTCCTTTATTTTACGTTTTTTTGAACAAGTTTCCTTTGCTAAAATGCTAGAAGCATTCCAATTTATTATGTGGTTATTATCAAATGCGTGTTGACAGATTTTTGATTTGTGGAATTCTGTGTTTCTAATATATGTTCTATGTTCTTTTATGCGTTTGGCTAATGGTCTGGAAGTTTCACCTATATAAAATTTCTTACATTCACAAAACGTAGACAAATATTTGTAATTTTTTTGGGTTTTTTGGGGGGTTTTCTTCTTTTTTGTTGCAGGCGATCTGCAAGTTCATAGGGGTCAATAGGGCTGGACAGGGTCAGCCCGTATACCCCGGGATCCGGACCAAGAGGGTCCCATTTTCCAAAAAGTAGAAAGTCGAGTAACCCAAATAAAACAAACTGAAATAACGATCAAATTATACCAAACCAAAAATATTGAGGATAAATTTATGAAACACACAGTTTTAACTTTAATCATATAGTCTAGTTAAAAAGTGTGTTTCCTGCAAAAAATAGTTAGAATGCTTCGAAAAATATGAGCAATAGCTCATTTGATGTGAAATGCAAATCTGAAAATGGCGATTTGAGGACTTTTCTGCCAATAAAAGTGGCAATTGTTATTAACAAAAAACGAAAAACAAAAAGAGGCATTTTGATTTTTGATAATAACTCAAAAACCATAAGAAATAACGGAAATTGCAAAAAAGATCCTTAAAGCGAATGAAATTTCTGATAAAAAGTTCCAACTCGCCAGGTTCTATGTTCATTATTAAAAATTTTAATTTAACGCCGAAAATGGGCCACCGCGCGTCAAAACCGAGTACGTCACACTAAATAATTCTTTTTTGAGTATTTAAAATTAATTGAAAATTTTAAAAAATTGTGGTGTGTTCAGAACATTTTAAAGAATTTATTTCCGTTAAAATTTTAACTGTTAATTACCAAAATTGATATGAACTTTCATCTTCATTATACATAAAAAAATGTTTAAATAATTGTCGTATAAATTTTTCGTGTCGTAAAGCCCTTTTTATATACATACCTAACAAGATCACACTACAAATGTTTTAAAAAGTTTAATGCTTCGTTTTTAATAATTTTATAACTTTGACAACATTACTCTTATTTTTCATATTTTCTCAAAATTATAAACTTATTACAAACAAAGGAGTAATATTTTTTAAACTTTAATGGCGATATCTTGTTAAGTATGTATATAAAAAGGGTTTTACGAAACAAAAAAAAATATACCACAATTATTTAAGCATTTTTTTAAAAGTACAATGAGGACAAAAGTTCGAGAAAATTTTGATAATTAACAATTGTCTATTTTATTAAAAAATAACTTTAGGTTCCAAAAAAAATTAAATGTATATTTTGTATCCAAAAAAAATACTAAGTGTGACGAACTCGGTTTTGACGCCGAACGCGTAATTAAAAATGTCACGCGAAGGCCCATTTTCAGGGTTAAATTAAAATTATAAATAATAAGAATGAAACTCCGGGAATTCGGACCTTTTTTAAAAAATTTCCTTCTCTTCAAGGATTTTCTTTGCGATTTCCGGTATCATTTATGGTTTTTAAATTATCATCAAAAATCGAAATGCCTTTTTTTGTTTTTCGTTTTTAGTTAATAACAATTGCAATTTTTATTGGCTGAAAAAATGTTTTAAAGGCCGTTCTCAGATTTGCATTCTGCGTGAAGTGAGCTATCGCTCATATTTTTTAAAGCCTTCTAACTATTTTTCGCAGAAAACACACTTTTGGTGCGGTACTCTTAGTCTGGAAATAAATTAATATGCCTCCGTATACACAGATATGTAAATTTTAAAACATATATTGTGACCTATTTAAAAATTTCAGTCAACACCAACTAAAAATAAAATCAAACATATAAAACGGCTTTAAAAAATAATTAGTTAATATTAAAGCTGCTTGCACACTGACCACTAGTCACGGAAATCTGGGATAAATTTTACCCCGCGATATAGTGGACGCCACATGCAACAGTAATTCATGTTGCAAGAGACATCGCATTTGTTATAACAGGGCGACGCAAAATTTATGAAATTGTGCTTATCTTACAGCAAAACTAACAAGGCGTAATAGTGAAAAATTGTGCTCTAAATTTTTTTAGCATATGTATATTATTTAATACGTAGTGAAAATAAAAAGTAATGATTGCTAAATTGGTATATTTTTCATATATTACCCAAATTCCACCAGAGTTACTTTAATAATAGCGCAAATACAGAAAGGTTTAAATTAGAAAACTAGTAGTATTTTTACGCCATTTAAAGTGTAGAACACAAAACACAACTGACACCCTAACTTATTCCTAAGGAATATGTCTAGCCTCTCTCTTAACCCAATTTAACGGGAGTGTAACCAATGTGGAAGGGTTGCTCCACCTCTTGCTAAGCTTTGGAGGGGTGAGGGCGAGCTGGCAACTGCCTTGCAGCAGCGCCATAAACAGGCAGTATCCAGTAAAATCGAGCACTCCTGTAAGTCCACCACCCCTGGGTTGCACCAACAATTTTAAGGACCCCCTAGCACGAAGTAATCCTTAAAATGGCTGAATATCCGGAAGTATTTTTCGTCCTGATTATGGAAGGAAGGCATAAATGTTGGAATACATACCTTCGCTCGGCTTACTGTTCGTAAGCCATCGGTAGTGATCGTGGGTTTCGAGGAAGACGAGTCTACAAATCCAAATAAAACTTTATACGTGTTCACAAAAAAGTACTGCTATATTTAAATAAATTAAACGATAAACCTAAGAGCCATCTTTTATCTAATCAAAAAACCTATTAAATACGCATTTAAATGTTTTATTAAAAGTTAAACCCTACTACAATATGGGCATAATTAAATCGTTTTTAAGTGTGCCAATGAAATTTTAACAACTTTTTAATTAATACTTTAATAACATTGACGTAATCGAAAGAATTAAATAATTAATTGCTTTAATACTAACTAGAAAAAGCTTGATTTATTTAAAAAAAAGTAAAAATACCTTATTAATCAAATCAAAGTGTTACAATTATTTATTTTGCTTTTAAATAAAACTTTTATTTTTCTGTTTAATATACACCCAAAAAATAATATTATACTAAATTTGTTTAAAAAACAAAACTGATTAGGCGGAAAAATCAGTTAAGTTAAACAACTATTTATGAATAGAAAACTATAAAAACTCTAATTTTACCAGTAACATAACATTTGGTACTATGATAGCAATATGTTTTTTAAATAATACCTATTCTTTTATATTGTCAAATAATATTTTATTGGTAAATTTGCTTTAATTAAAAGTTTAATCTTAATAACCACCCAAACACTATGTACATAAATAAATCGATTTAAGCTGTTTAAATAAACAGTTTGAAAATTTTTCGTTTGATACTTCTTTTTCGTTGTCGTAACCCCAAGCATTAAATAATTAATTTTTTTTATACTTATTAAAAACAGTTTAATTTCTGTTATTAAAAAATATAAAATAGCTACATAATTAATGCTAAATGGTTTTAAGGTTTAATAATTCGTGTATATGAATATTTATCGTATAGATTTTTATACAGATACTAATTAAAAAATTATTTGGTTATAAAAACTTAAATATATTACGTTAAATGTAGTGGCTGTATGCATTCTTGTGCAAAGCCAACCAAAGCAAAAAAAAATAAGCTACATAATTAAAAAATTGAAAATTCTGTAATTCTGTTTAAAATAAATTATTTATTTTATTTCTTTAAATTCATTTTTTAATATTAAGGCTATTCTGGGTGAAGAATAATATCTTAAAATTGCCTAAGAATCAGAAAGTAATTATGCTGTTAACGCAAAAAATTGTGTCAGTTTATAAATATTTTATTAAAAATATTAAAATAACAAAAAATATTAAGAAAATTTAAAAATAATAAAAACATGAACATAACATATAGTACTATGATACACCTACAGTGAGTCTTAAATTTGGATTACATATAGTGCTATCTCGTTTGGTATACAGGATACAAAAATGTTTGAATGGAGAAATTTAGAGAATTTATTATTGACTTTAACTGTGCAGGTAATTTTTTCTTTAAAGGGTAGTTCTGAAGATATTAGCGAAAAAGTGACATTCGTAGGTTTTTATTTTTGCTTGCAAATAATTTGTTTTAATTTTAAAATGTTTTAAATTATGACATTATTAGGACACTTTGTGGCGACGTACATTTTTTTCTCCGATCGTCATCGTCGATGTTTTTTTGTTACTAACCCAAACTTACGACTTTTATATAGCGGCCATCATTAAGTTTTTAAATTTTAATTAGCTCTTTTATTTCTCTTTTTAATGATACCCTATTTGTCACTTAAAAGTTTGAAAAATATTTTTTAAAAATATACACAAATACATTTGACAACGCCTGCCCGACGCCTCATTGGTACGGTTCGTGTCAATTTTACCTATAAAGGTATGACGTAATATATTTTACATGTATATGTATTTTACAAACAAAACAATAATATTTTAAAAAAATTATTGGTATTTAGTAAAAAAATATTAAACAAAACAAATCTAAGCAGTCTTGAAAGAAACAAAATAGAGCAGTTTGAAAATATAAAAATTATGCGACACATTTAAAAAGGGAAACTAACTGCCCTCAAATAAAAGGCAATAAATTAACAAACTGTATTTTTTTTAATTCCAAAAATGAAAAAAAAGTCTGTAATAAATAAACAGCTCCTGCAAATAAATACCGTAAAAATCAAAGCTTAAAATTAAAGGTGTATTGAGTAGATACCAGTTAACAAAACAGAAGGTACTAGGAATTAAAATAAACATTTTCTCTAGTACGCATAATCTTCATATTATCAAATGACTATCTTTTTTTTTTGATTGCTTAGATTTAATTGTGTAAAAATACTTTTAACTAAAATAAATAATATTTTAAAAAATATTTCGCTTTTGTTTGCAAAATACACATTTATGCCAAACCTTTATAGGGGAAATTAGGACAAAGCGTTAGTTTAAAATTATTTTCTAAGAATATTTTTTAACTTGGTGGGGTATTATTTAAAATAAAATTTAAAAAGCTATTTAGATATCTAAAAATTAAAGATGGCCGCCATATAAGAATTGAAAGTTTTGGTTAGTACTTAAGTATATGGGGATGAATCGGCAGAACACATACTGTGTTCGTGCCAGCAATAGCTAAGATTCGCATCCTCGATGACCCTTTTGCCGGGAGGGAAGATTCTCCCAACAGGATTATTAGATTTATTGGTCTGCACTGGGGAGAAGATAAAGTGAGCCACAATAGACGATCGGTCCGGTAGGTTCTCTTAAACCTACCTACCTACCTAGTACTTAAGTAAATAACAAAAGTCGTTCGGCAAAAAAAGTTGGTGGCAAAATGTTCGTCGCCAAAAAGTGTTCAAATAATGTCATAGTTTAAAACATGTTAAAATTAAAACAAATTCTTTAGACTTAAATTTTCAAGAAAAAAATTACCTGCACAGTAAAAATCAGCATTAAAACGTTCAAAACTATCCTATTTAAACATTTCTCTCCCTTGTATTCTAAATTGGATTGCAATACATGCAGGCCAAATTTGGGTCGCACTTTATATTTTTTAGTTTATTTATGTTTTTATATTTTTAAACATTGTTTTATCGACAAACACACCCTATGTCCAATAATTACAAATCAAACATATACATTTAACTTTCAATGCTTCTATACATTATTAATGGTGCATGCAATTTTAAAATAAATAAAATTGCTTTGTTTTTATAAATGTTTTAAAAAGTCAAATAATATAAATATTTTGTAGCTATTAGAGTGCTTTACCTAAAATATATTTTTCTTGGCAATAAATTATCAAACTAAGTATTTTTCCCAGCGTTTATTTATGTGGTAAACTGATGTGTAAACATACAACCTTTATTATGTACCTTTACAAATTAAATAAGTTTTTTATATACAGCTATACTTAAAAAACGTACAAAATCTTAGAATCTAAAGACGTCATTACAATATTTTTTGTTAATTATTATAGGGCGTGATTTATACAAACACAATGGTATAGTGTTTAGCCATCTCTCCTTTAGGTTATACAGTTGACGTAATTGACTTGATAAAAAAAATGACAGTAGGCAAATAAACAGTTTCTATATTAACCATTATAAGCATAAATTTAATTTTTTTAATTTAAAAAAATATCCTAATATTTACGATAAGATAAAATATCGATAATTACCTGCATCAGAAATTTGATAAAAAAAAATATATAAAAAATAGGTAAGAATAACTTTTGGTGTAACTAAAAGCTAAACTAGCCTAAAGTTTTAAACATATATTTTCTTAACGCAATAGTACGCCAGGCCAAGTTTAGGCCTAACGCACCTTTTATCCTCCCTTTTATAAATTCGTTATCATTTCACATAAAGGTATAAGATGTGATACATAAATTCATGTAACTATTCTTATACCTGTGAAAAAATTGAGAAGTTAAGTGGTTTTTAAAATATTCGATTTTAAAAATAGCTCATTTTACCACTGACTGACTGATGCATTGACTTATCAAAATTATCATCCCAAGTGAGTAGAAACCTAAAATTTGGTACGTAAGTTGATTTTCATACACAGGTAATAGAAAAAATTCCAAACACTGCCCATTCTACTCGGAATGCCCTGAGTTTCTAACCCCATATATATCCTTATATTTAATATGCAGGCAGGATTTTATTATGTTTAATAAACTTAAAAAAACCAGAAAAGATCCCATCAAAACTTTTTTTTATGATGTGGAACAAATTCCTATCCAAAAATCTGGACCTTTTTAATTACACAGCCCCAAAATATCTTTATGTTTTTAAAGTCGCTGAATCTGTATCCGGGGTCAGTTTGACCCCATCAGGTCAGGGTCAAGGGCATTTCAAGGCCTAATCTGCAAAATTATTCGCAACAAAATTTGAACATTGTATACCTATGTTTTTAGGGTTACTTGAAATTCCCTACAAAAAAAATTGAAGGTCTGACCATGGTATCTTTATGTTATTGGGGTCGCTGAATCCGAATCCGGGGTCAGTTTGACTCCATCAGGTCAGGGTTAAAGGCATTTTAAGGTCAAATGGCAACCAAATCTGATGAGGTCAAACTGACCATGAATTCGTATTAAGCGAGCTCATAAATATAAAGATTCACTTTTCAAATTTAGTTGCGATTAATTCTGCAGATTTGACCTTGAATACCTTTTACCCTAAACTGATGAGGTTAAACTGACCCTGGATTCGGAATCAGCGACCCTAAAACATACAGATACTATGGTCAAGTTTTTAGGACCTTTGTGTTTTTTCTGAAGGGCTGTGTAATTTTGCATATTTGACCTTTAAATATCTCTTTACTATGACCCGATGGTATTAAACTAACTACATATTTATATTCATCGACCCTAAAAACGTAAGTATACACTGTTTAAATTTAATTGGGATTATTTTTTTAGATTTGACCTTAAAATGCTCTTGACCCTGACTTGATGGGGTCAAACTGACCCCGGATTCAGATTTAGCGAACTCAAAAACATAAAGGTGCCATGGTTAAGTTTTTCGGATCTTAAACTTTTTTTGTGGGACTGTGTTATTGATATCTAAAATAATTTTTTGTTTTAAACAAATAGTTCAGTAAATAAAGGAACAAAGCTGTAAATAAATCTGTACAGTTTTTCCTTGTGGCGCAATTCTTAGGTCTTAGAGGATGCTTTCGAGCAAAAAAATGTTTATCAACACTAACAGGGTTAAAAATTGCCCCTTAAGGCCCCAAAAATGGGTTTCCCGCTAATATCTGCCAAAATATGCGAAATGAAGATCGCTTTGTAGTCTACAAAAATGGTCCTTATAATGTTTTTCGAGAAATCGATAGTTTTCGAGATAACGGAACCCAAAAGTCCCCTCATTTCAGCTGCCGCTCTACCGCTAGAATGCCGCTATCTTCATGGATTCACGTGCGGACGAATGGTTTCATTACTCGGGCAATAATGTACTTTTTTTAACATTTAAAGTTCATCAGAATGGGAAAACCCGTACCTATCATAGCATATAAGTTTGGATCCATTCTGATTTCTCTACAATATTAAAAAAAGCGGCCAAAGTTTTTTTTACAATATTTTTTGAAAAAATGGTTTGTTATACATTTATTTTTTATAATAAGACCTTAAGGTGTTCAATGATCCCAGAAAATTTCTTTTACCATCTTTTGCGTATTAATAAAAAATTTGCCCATCTGCATTTTTTGCGGTTTAGCCACATGTATCCAGTGTGAAATGTTTTTTTCGACGGCCGTTTTTGCAAAAAATATTAGTGTTGCAAAAAAATGATAGGGACCATTTTTGTAGATTTCGAGGTGATCTTCATTTTTTGTCAAAACAAAAATTCTCTAATTCTACATATTATGGCAGATATTTGGGAAAACTCATTTATGGGACTTTGGGGGGCCATTTTCAGCAGGTTCCCACGTTATAATAGTGATAAACTTTTGCTCACTCGAAAGCATCCGCGATTACCAAAGAATTGCGCCACAACTGAAAACTAAACAGATTTATATGCAGCTTTGGGTACTTTCAGGTCTTCACTAACTGGACTAAAACTACATACTTAACACAATTTTTGTCTTTAGGGTACATAAATAAGTACCTACCTATAAAGGGTGTTAAACTTTTAATTTACCACATAATAGGTAGTTTTATAGAGGCACGAAAGGGGTGTAAGGTATGTAATTTATTTAGAATTAAGATTGTTTTGATTGATTTTAAGTCTCAGTACTTTTTTTATATCTTCTCTTGTACGTTGTAGGGCTGCTTTCACTTTGAAGATTATGCTGTGCTCTTGTTGCTACTACCTTAGGTCTATTTATGCATGATGCCAGTGTTTGACTTGTCTATGGTGTTTGACAATGACAACATAACCCAGAAATTGAAAAACGCTAGTTTTGCTAATTTTCCTACAAGGCACGTGTTTTCATGCGTTATTTCACCCTTAGGTTTGTGAAAGTTTTGCTATCAAACCAATGTGATTGTGTTGTGATAGAAGAGGTGATGATCGTCGGTGTCCCATGTGTTTCGATCGCAGACGCCTTGTTGTTTGCGCGAGTGGTTCCCTTTGGATAGCGAGTTTGTTTTACTACGACTAGTATGGATGTAAATATGCTTATGTGACACCGCTTCCATGCTCGATTTATTAGGTGAGTTTTTTGTGATGGTTTCTGATAACTACTAATTTGATTCTTTGTTTTAGCGGGTGGCTGGAGGTAGTAGGCAGCTTTGCTGTTGGGTCCTTGCAGGCAGGCTTATTCTATCCTCTCGCTGGTTTCCTTAGATCGGTTCCAATGTGTCAGCTTACCATTATTCAGGTTTTGGTTCACTTTCGGAGGCTCCAATATTGGCATAGGGAGTACATGCAAAAAAGAACAAAGTGTAAGTATATGTTGCTATTTTTCAGCTAAGTATTATTCGTAAATGTATTAGGACTTTTATTATTATGGATAAGTAATGTTAAAACAGAATATTTCTTGCTGGCTTGGCTAGCCGGTAGGTATTCTTTATTTATAATAAGTAGTATAAAAAATAAAATAAGAATTAAGAAAGTATATAAGAATTTTAGTTACTGTGAATGCAATTTTTTATTGTCTTTATTTACTTTAGCATATTTATTATTATTAACTAATGCTTTTTGCTAGAAAAATTTTAATTTTTCTTAATACTTTGATAAGTAGTTATTATTTATGTAAGCTTTTAACGGCCTTATTTATGACGTTTCCCTTCTAGAGAAAATTAAAATAAGATAAATTGAAATCAAAGCATGGATTCCATACAATAGGACATGTTTAAATTATGTAAATTGATAACTGATTTGATAAAATCAATTTTTATAACTATATTATTACTTAGAGCAAACATGTATTCATATTTTTGTAAAATCATAAATAAAAGAAAAACCTTGTTTCATCTTTAAAAAAACCTGGCACTTCTATCAGTGCTATTTTTGTAGGATTTTAACCATTTTCCTATCCAGATGTATGCCTCTATCTCCTACCTACATATTAAAATCTTGATTAAAATAATAGTATTTCTTTAAAATATTTTAATTAAGTTATAAGAGATTAAGTAGATGACCCCTGCATCTATATGTGTAACTATTTTGGAATCTAGTGTTGTTTCAATTTACAATGATATTTTTCCCTATAATCATTTTAATGGCCATAATAATTAAGGTATAAATAACAATGATAAAAGAAACACTAGAGGGGCCCCAAGGGGTAAACATATTTCATTATTATTATGTCATCTCATATTTATCTATATATTTATTATATTACATGTTATTATCCTCATATCATTTTACTTTTCTTATCATTTTTTCTTTTCTTAGCGCTAAGAAGAGATAACTAGGGCATACATAGTCATCTCAAAAAGAATTACCTACATTATTAATTATTTAAATTATTGACTTATTTTATTTCGATACATTCAACTTCAGTTTGTATTTTTTCCCCAGGAGATAGGGATAGGAGGCTTTTAGCTTCGATACTATATCTTAGAGTATGATTATCTCTAGACCAATTTGATAATTCAATGCTTTCATTTTGCGATTCCTGCTTAGGACTTTTATATGATGTACTATTTTTTCTTTGATTCAACGGCTTTTTATTTTCAGATTGGAAGCAATGAAAATAAATGAAGCGAATGACTAAGTACAGAACAAAGATTATAAGGCAAGCGTAGATGAGGCCTATAAGAACATCATGAGTTATATTAGAAGTTGGTGCTTGGGCTCGTGTACCAGGGACGATGGAAGCTGCCGCTACCATCCTATGGTAGTTGCACAGAAGATACGCAACAAGGAGTGAAAGTATGATATTCCAGGTTAAATATAACGTATCACTATGTATTCCGTAAGTGTAGCTATAGGTATTTGTCGGGACCGACTGTATAGAATCTATGATATTTTTAATGGTAGCGCTAGTTGAGGTTAAGTTTAAATGAGGTATATTAAGAGTCCAGTTTGTGTTTAAACACTCTGACATATTTTTGTACATGGGTGAAATATGATTTAATTTTGGATTTAGAATAAATGATTTTAAATTTGACCATATTGCCGGAATAATGTGTGCTACACTTGTATACGTTGTAGGAATATCAGGACATGGGAATCTCTTTGGTATGATTATTTCGTCTTGTGTATGCAGGTGGCAACTGCAGGGAAGATGAATTTTAACTGCTCCTTGATGAGAATGTTTTGAGTAAACTTTAATGGTTTTGTTGGGGCTGCAAGAAATTAATAGATCTTTTTTCGGATGAGTTAGTATGTATGTTTCCTCATATATCTCAGAAATTATCATGGAAGTTGCAGAGTGACAATTCATAGGACAGTACTGGCTCAGCTCCTGAACAGTTGTACCTTCGTACAGTTTTTTAGCACACTGTGGTCCTTGAGCATTGTCTGCTGAAAACCTTGGAATATAACACAGCTGATCATGGTAGGGCTTGCATTGATGTAACCCTGTCCCAGATATCTGCCTCATGGCATCCTTACCATTTTTTGCCGAAGCTACTGCCATATAAAGTGGTTGGTGAGGTATGGCACATGTTTGGTTGAACCAAGCAAATGAGGTAGTTACCAGCTCGTATAGTTGCCAGTTTAGATGTTTCTGTATTATGGGAATTTTTATATGAATAAATAATTTGGTGTCTGTAAAAGAACAATCGCAAATTTGTATCTGAAAGTACTTAGAAATTTCTGATACTGGGATAGCTAATCCTTGTCCCGAGATCTTTATACCTTCTTCCAATCTTCCTAAATCGTTCCTTAAAATTTTTGGGTGAATTATGTCGGCTGGAATTTTATGATGTTTACATGAATCCATGATGGCTTGTCTCCGGAGTGCCCTTGTTAATAGGACAATCCGTTTAATGTTTAGATACTCATTAAATAGTATATTTAATGTCAACCTTTCTTGTTCAGTATATGAACTGGTGATTCTAACCTCAAATTCTGAGGTGTACCTTTCAATGTATTTCATCCTCAGTTCAGTTTCTTTGAAAGTCTCAGCTACAGACCTTTCATAGTCCTTAAAATGTTGTGAATTTTCTGTCACTTGTTTTACCATACTCGAGAGTCCTTGTGTGATTTTATTTAACTTTTGTTCAACCTGTCCTTCTGAGCCTTCTACTAACTGTAGCTTTTCCATTGTTGCCACTCCACAGCACCATGATAATGCTGAACCTATAAAATCCAATGCCCTTTTGCTCCTTACTGTTTTCTCTCTCATTGATGCAGAGCTCCAATTGTCATTTAGAAGCTGAAATTCTTTGGAAAAAGCCTTCGATAGTGCATCCATATGTTGTACTATTAGGCATTCATTAAAAGCCCTACTAGTACCCGTGCATTTGTAACCTAGTGGTGCTGCTTCCTTTTCGTAGTCTTCTGTCCAAATTGTTTCGTAATTTATAGGGATTGTAGCTTCGTAAACTACGGTTTCTGGTAATGGTTTCCAATAGGCTCCAGCGCTGATTTCTATATTGTGATGATTATCTTCATTTAAGCTTAATCCTAGACAGCTGAGTAACACAGCAACAAACCTAATTCAAAAAGCTATGTGGTCAATACTTTAATTAATTTTTCTTACTTTTAGAAGAGAAAAAAAAATTATATCACGCTTTGTCCTAATTTAAATTATATAAAAACTGACTTATCCTAATTTATAATGTACTTATTTATTAAATATACTATAATTCCATTGTTAAAATACCATTTAAAATATAACTACGAGGTCCTATATTTATAAATATGCTATGTATATAGTTATCAAATTTAAATAATAAAAAGTGCTACTAAACATATTTCCTTGTTATTTCTATATTAATTCCAATATTATATGCTGATTTTTTATTTCATTAATCAATTAACATCTTTGTGTAGGGTCACTTCCATGTCCACCCTAAGTTTATTATTATATTTTTTTATTTTGATTTTTAACCTAATTATGAATAAGAATAAAAATAAGAGAGGTATTTCTGTACCTGTTATACTGATGTAAATTAATATATTTTAATAAGTTTGTATTATTAATATTATATTTGGGATGATCTATTACTCAGGAATTGCCTCAGGTGTCCAAGGATCATAATAGGGTAAGATCCTACTGACATGGACAATGTCCTTTTTTGCAAGCTTAGATCGTCCCTTTTGGATCTCATAGTCGACATCAGAAACTTTTCTTGTAATGTAATAGGGACCAAACCATCTCAAGAGAAGTTTTTCGCTTCTTCCCACTTTCCTGATAGGCGTGAAGACCTTTACTTGATCTCCTTCCTGATATTCCACGTGTCTGTGTTTAGCATCGTATCGCATCTTGTCAATATTTTGACGACGTTGTATATTTTGTACTGCTAAGTTTCTAATTGCAAGACACTTTTCCCTAAGTTCATGGCTGTCAATATTATTTGGGGTGCCAATAATGTGGCTTCTGTTGGAAGTATAGGCTCCCTTCCATATACTAACATGAAAGGAGAGAAATTGGTAGTGTCTTGTTTTGAGGAGTTATATGCGAAAGTTACATGTGGAAGGTATTGATCCCAATTTGTTTGATTGGTGTTTGTATAGATAGATATCATGTCTGCTAGTGTTTTATTGAGCCTTTCAGTTAACCCATTTGTTGAGGGTCGATAGGCAGTTGTAAATTGACTAGTTGTTCCCATTTTTGAAGTAGCTCTTTTACCAATTCTGATTGGAACACCCTTCCTCTATCACTAAGTAAATTTTTTGGTGCTCCATGTCGAGTTATAATTTTTTCTAGAATAAATTTGGCTACAGGACCGGCCTTTCCATTGGGCAATGCCTCTGTCTCAGCCCAACGAGTAGCATAGTCTGTTGCGACCACTATTACAGTTTTCCCGTTTTTGCTTCTTCTAAATGGTCCTAGTATGTCAATTCCTACTTTTTCAAATGGTGTTCCTACTGGTATAGGATGTAAGAGTCCAATGGGCTTTTTGTTTTCTTGTCCCTTCCTGGCCTGACAATCTGGACAGCCCTTGATAAACCTTTCTACTTCTTTTTGTAATTTATCCCAGTAATATCTTTGTTTAATCTTATTTAGCGTCTTTGCAGTGCCAAGGTGTCCACTTAATGGTTCCGAATGGTTTGCATATATTATTTCACCAATAAGGTGTCTAGGAATAACTAAAAGATTCTCTCTCCCATTTGGACCTGGATTTATTTTGTATAGGGCGCCATTTATAATTCTGAAATTTTTTCCCCTTCTTCTTATCCCATTTGGTGCATTTTCTGGATCTTCTATAGCCTGAAAAAGTTCCAACAGTTGGTTGTCTTCTTTCTGAAGTTTTGCGACATCTTCTGGTTCAATTTGAAAGGTAGGGATATCATCATGATCCTCTTGTTCATCTGGTTGTAAAACTGGATGTCGTGAAACACTGTCAGCATCTTTATGGATTACACCGCTTTTGTGTCTTATTTTATAGTCAAATTCTGATAGTTTTATTGACCATCTAGCCAACCTGCCTGTGGGATCCTTTATGGATTTTAGCCAACATAGAGCGTGGTGGTCGGTGACAATATCTACCGGTTTTCCATAAATTAGATGTCTAAGATATGTTAACGCCCATATCGCGCTTAATCCTTCGAGTTCCGTGATGGTATAATTTTTTTCTGCTTTTGTGAGACTCCTACTCGCATAGGCTATTGGGTGAAACTTCTTATCATCCCCTTCTTGAAGTAAAACTGCTCCTAGGCCATCTTGGCAAGCGTCGACTCGTAGTTCACATCCCTTTTCCGGATTGTAGTGGTTTAGTACAGGTGCGGTTGTTAGCTTCTCTTTAAGACAGTTAAAGGCATTCAATTGATCTTTTCCCCAGGTAAATCCTATGTCTTTTTTAGTCGCTTCATGTAAAGGTCTTGCTATCTTTGAAAAGTTTTCAATAAATTTCCGATAGTAATTGCATAGACCGATGAAACTCTGTATATCTTTGACTGATTTTGGCACTGGAAATTTTTTTATTGAGATAAGTTTTCCTTCATCTGGTAGTATCCCGTCTTTTGATATGCTGTAACCCAACAAGTTTATTCTTTCTTTTAAGTATTCACATTTTGAGGGTTTCAGCGTTAATCCTGCTTCCCTTAACCTCATAAAGACTTTTCGCAGCTTTTCGATGTGTTCAGCCAATGTTTCGGAAAATACTATTATATCATCCAGATAAATTAGGACTTCCTTCCATTTAAGGTCTCGAAACACTTTATCTGCTAGTTGCTGAAAAGTCGCAGGTGCATTGCAGAGACCAAAACTCATGTAATTAAATTCCCATAATCCATGCCCTGGAGCTTGAAATGCAGTTAATGGTTTTGACTCTTCTTTAATCTTGACCTGCCAAAATCCAGAGAACATGTCCAAAGATGAAAATAGCGTGCCTTTCCTAAATAGGTCAAAATATCGTCTATATTTGGAATACTGTAACTGGATTTCTTCGTGACGTCATTAAGTCGCCTGTAGTCACACAAAATCTCGTCTCACCTGACTTCTTTTTACCAGGACAACTGGGCTTGCCCATGGGGAGTGACTGGGTCGAATTACATCATATTTTGCCATTTCTGTAATTTGCTGGTCTATAATCTCCCTTTCTTTCATGGACACCCTGTATGCTTTTTTGTTTTATGGGTTGTGCATCTCCAATCTCTATAGCGTGCTCCACCAGATCCGTCTTTCCCATGTATTTTGGTGATTTTGAAAATACATCACTAAATTCTTTTAATAGATTTTCTAGTTGTCCAGCTATTTCTATATTTTTATGTGACATATTTTATGATCAGCCATTGTGACTTGCTCGTCTTCACTTTCCTCGATGCATAATAACTGAGACTCCAATAAATTGCATGTCAGCATATCCTCTAAGTAGCCTAGTGTGGTTCCCTTATAATTTTTTGCATATGGTAACTTTTTGTTACCACCCTTATAACCAACGCATTTCCAATAAAATGTGGAGGTTATAAGTATTCGTAACAAGTGAGTAAAACAAATAGTAACTATTTAAATACATTAAATTAGAAAGTCCAAATCAGTCACTTTCACATACTGGAAGCAACGCGAGTTTTGAAGTTGCTCGTCTTATGATTCCGTTTTTAGTTTTTACACTCACTACTCTGGTAATATTGTCTTTTCCAGGATGGACTTCGACTATGCGGCCCATTGGCCAAACCATGGGTGGAACGTTATCTTCTTTAATCAATACCAATGATCCAATTTGCATGTTGGGTTTCTTATCAAATTGCCATTTATTGCGTGACTGGAGGTGATGCAGATATTCTTTTCCCCATCGTTTCCAGAAATGTTGACGAATGTATTGAATATGTTGGTACCGCTTTGAGAAGTTGATCTTGGAGTTAGTTAAATCTCTTTCAGGAATTGCAGTCAACTGCATGCCAATTAAAAAGTGGGCCGGGGTAATAACTTCAAGGTCATTAGGATCGGATGTAAGAGGAATCATAGGTCTCGAATTTAAAATTGCCTCAATCTGAGTAACAAGGGTATAAAATTCCTCATAATTTAATAAAGTTCCATTTAAGACACGCTTTAGATGATGTTTACACGATTTTACCGCAGCTTCGTGCAAACCTCCGAAGTTTGGTGAACGTGCCGGGATAAAATGCCATGTGATTTTGGAATGGATCAAATAATTTTGAAATTCATTAGTTTTAACTAATTTTTGAATTGAAATCAATTCACTATTGCATCCCACAAAGTTAGTCGCGTTATCAGACACTATATCGGTACAAAATCCTCGTCGTGAAACGAATCTTTTTAACAAGCTTAAAAAACCTTCGCTGGTTAAGTCTGAAATAACTTCAATGTGTACAGCCTTTGTCGCGAGGCACACGAATACACACACATATCCCTTTATTACTTTATTAGTTCGAGTTTTACTAGCCTTAAGTTCAAAAGGTCCAGCATAATCAATAGCGACGTTTAGAAATGGTCGAGATGCAGTTACTCGCGCTTTTGGAAGATCATGTGATATTTCCGACATATGTCCGAGATCTAAATATTCTTGCATGAAGTCTTTATATGACCTTTCGAGTTCGGAGTTTTTTGCTAAACGTCTTTCAATCGCGTACAGCCTATTAAGTGCCGTTTGCTCGGATTCACCAAGATCGCGAAAATTATTTTTAAAGGAAGTTTTACCACAAATCTACCATTATCGTTTCTAGTCGTGGTTTCCGTAAAATAATTTTCACATTCAAGCTCTTCTTTAGTCATAAGTGACCGAGGATTTGAATTTACCTCTTCTATTAACCAAAATTTTTCGATAGTTTTATTTAAAGCATTTTGAGATAAAAGACAATTTGATAACATTACTTCGGATTTCCCTACGATGCCTTTTCCGCAAGGCACTTGACCAGCAATCACCCAGCCAAAAACTGTTTTTGCAAAACAGGGAGGTTTTTCCCAATTTTATTTGTCCTATACAAAGGAGCTCAAAAATACTTCACATCCCAAAAGCATATCTATATCAGACGGAATATTAAACAAAGAAGTGTCGAATTCCTTCTGAGGGCACCTTTCTGAGATGGTAGGTAAAACTAAAAATTTTAATTTATTTTTATAATTACTTTGTCGAGATGAAAATTTTATTTCTACGCGTTCAGAAATATTGGTTTTGATTTGGTTTATTCCAATAACCGGAAAACTAACCTTTGATACTTCTAAATTTAGTTTTTTGACCATATTTGAAGTCACAAAATTTGTTTGTGAGGCACAATCCAATAAAACTCTACAAAGTATTGGTTTATTATCCCTATCATATGTAGTGATTATAGCCGTAGAAAGCAAAATAAAATTATTTAATGAATTTTGACAGGTAATTGACAAAATTGGAGCGGTACATTCAGATGTATCAGTTTGTTTGTTTGATTTAATAATATTTTCCGTTTCTGACAAAAATGCCTGCCTTGAAGGAACATTTTTATCATCGCTTTTCGGTATGTCTTTATCAGTTGGAATATCTGGTTTAGATTGTTTAACACTTTGATTTGTTTGTTCGAGAGATTGATGTAGTAAAGTTGCGTGATGTTGCTTACAAATTTTACAACCTGCTGATTTACACTCAACAGTCCTTATGCCCATACCGAAGGCAATTTGTACATAAATTTAAATTTCTTGCTTGCTTAACTCGATCTGATATGGAAAGTTGCTTAAATTTATCACAAAAATAAATAAAGTGTTGTTCTTTACAATGTGGACATTTCGGACGATATTTAGTTTCATTAGTTGATAAAAATGCACGTGAGTCAAATGATTTTTTATGCTGGTTGGGGTAAGAGTAATTGTTAGTTGGTTTCGTGTCTAAAGCTTCCAAAATTTGGCAACGTTGCGTTAAAAATTCATTAAAATCGTCGATTTTTGGTAATTGTATATTTTTACAATAAACTTCCCATTCTCTTTTTGAGTTATTATCTAATTTGGAAACTAAAATATAAATTAAAATCGCACTCCACTCTTTAACATTTTCACCTAAGGATTCGAGGGACCGATAACTTTTAAAGAACGTATTTGAAAGTTCACGAAGTAGACTATGAGATTCTTTATTTATGTTTGGAATTTCCAAAATTTGCTTAATATGCGAATTAATAATAATTTTTTTATTATCGTATCTTTTTTCTAACAAATCCCACGCAATTTTGTAGTTTTGATCGGTGGCCTCTAAAGATGCTAATAAATTTTTAGCTTCGCCCTTCAGAGCACCTTCTAAATAAAAGAATTTCGTTACATCGGGTAATGAATTATTATTATGTATGATCGCTTTAAACATATCTCTGAATCTTTCCCATTCTCCGAAATTACCCGAAAACTCCGGCAGCTTAAGCATCGGTAATTTAGCAGGTAAAACCGGCAACGTTGTATTTTCTGACATTCCGTTTGCTTCGAGGTCGTTTCTACGCGCACCACGCGCCCGAGAATCGAACGAAGCGGCCACTGGCGGCCCCGCATAACTTTCCATGGTCATAGGATGAGTGAGTTTATCACGCCAATAGCAATCGATAATCCCTTTCGCAGATGCCATTAAATCATAAAATCGAGTTTCGAACGCTTCTCGTTCTTCATATGAATCATTTTCGTTATAGTTTTCGGGAAAATCGCTGAGTAATAATTCCTCAAATTGAGTTTGTACGTTTTGAAATTTGTCTAAAATGGATTTTATATTTTCAAAGCGTAAACTAACGATTCGATCGGTTGATTTTCAACATCAAACTTAGTTAAAAATGTTTGAAAACGCGTCAATTCGGCCTTTAATTGAGCTCTGCTATTTTTAATTCGTTTCAAATCATATTCGGGATCGGTATCTTCTACGTCTGACATTTTTGAAATTTAAAATAAACAAATATTTGTTACAACGGCTATTATTGAAAGTAATTTATTTTTATTGTTCTAAGTTTGAGTTTTTACGATTTTACGAGATGCTATTTATTTTTTTTTTTATATATTTTTAAAACAATAAAAGAAAATGTGTGCGATGTAAACGTGATCACTTACCGGTTAAACACGTGATAGCGAGATTATTGTAGGCTGCAATAATGAATACCTATTTGGAAATTTTATCCAAAGGGTAAAAAGGGATATAAAATAAACACAGTATTATATTTATTCGAGATAAACGCAAAAAATTTGGTATTACTACTACTACAGTATATTTAAAGCAAAATTATATCGTGTAAAATTAATGTAAAATCCTTGTTTTGTCTATCAAATATACCTATGCGAGAAATTATTCGTGAAAACAACAGTTTTAAGCGTGTTTTTTTTCGAGAATAAACCAGATTAATATATATATTTTTAATTTAACGAGATACGAGCAAATTAAGTATTTTTTTTATAACGAGAACTAGCTTGGTATTTACACCCAATTTTGTGAGATCGTGAAGTTTTTCAAGAATAAACGAGATTAATATATATATTTTTTTTTAATTTAACGAGATACGAGCATTTAAGTATTTTTTATGACGAGAACTAGCTTGGTATTTACACCCAATTTCGTGAAATCGTGAAGTCTGAGAAACTAAAAATTCGAGAAGTAATAAAATATCGTGGCAATTTCAAATAAGAACCTATATTTCGAGGTCGATAGGAAAAACTTTTAGGATAAATAAAGTAATATGGAAAGGACTGACCTTATATCATCGTTTGATCGTGGTAGCTAACGGTAGCCATTTTTGTCGTTTGTAGCGGGCCGTGTTCGTGGTGTCCGGGAACCATGCAATTTTCGCTTTGGAATCTTGTTGTTTTTAAACATCCATAGTTTGCTGATATCGGGCGATGAAGGACCAATGTTAGGGTCGTGTTTCCTCAATTAATTTCTTAGGGAAATTTAAACACGACTAATTTTTAACGTGATTTATTGAGAGCATACTAATAGTGTCTCATTATACAGAAGAAGCGAGAACAGAGAGAGGGAGCCACACACACTGTGTTCCTTTCTTTGAATAAAGAACTGACAGGAAGGAGCATTGCGCATATTTCTGCACTTGTGAAAGGGGACGGAAACGGCCATTTTGAACCTCCACGAATGACTCATTGTTTTGGTTGTTTCTGCTGAGTATAGTCGAAAACGTCCAAGTTTAAACATTTTTAGCAGTTTTAGTTTGTTTTAAACATTAGTAGAGGCTAATAAGTGTGCTTCAAATTGTTTTTGTGTATATTAGTCTAAATAAACATTTTTTGACAATAATTTCTGTAGTACTGGAACTATAGTACAATACGTGGAAATATGGTTAGTTGTGCGTTTGTGGTTGTTCCCTGACACCCAAAATAAAAACTCAGGAATAACCTTTCATTGGTAAGTGTTTTTAATATTAAATTTTAAATTATTTAGAAATTAAAACGTATTTCGTTTGAATACAATTTTGAGGTTAGGATAAAAAGAAATCGCTTGATGTTCATAGGCGTAGCTAGTAAAAAAATATAATGGAATATAATATCCATAAATATTGTAATATTATTACATTTTAAATTATTTGTTTTTAGATTCGTTCTGTGAATGTAAATTTGGGTTACGTTGTCGTTTTTAACATCTTTTTTATACAGCAATGTTTTAATAAAATTTTTGTTTTCACTTACTTATTACACCATAATAAAAACACATAGGGTCCGAAAAAATCAATTTTTCACTCACATTTTAACAAAATAAAATAATTTATTTATTTCCCATATAAAACACTGAAAAAATGGCTGACTGACATTAAATAGGACGTCGTTTTGTGATGATTTTGGCCTTGAATAAGCAAGCTCGTTAAGTTTCCCTCATATAAATTGTAAATATTTTATTTCTTGTAAAAATGAGACAAATCCAGATAATTATAATATTTTTGAAAATTGTTCGTTTTTCCATGTATATTTCGACAAAAAAAATATGAAGATTTTTGAATTTTATTATTTCCATAATGCTTTAAAACTAAATTTAGATTCTTTTTTTGATCTGACAACGTCGCAGGAATCTGGCCCTTTACTTAACCTCAAAACATGGTGTTTTTTCGACTTTTAATTTCATTTTTCTCTGCAAAAATGCATTTTTTCTGATTTTTCTTTTTGAAATATACTAAACAAAACGTGTTCTTTTATCTGTAATTGTCATTTTTCAAATCGATGGACGCTAAACGACAACGGACCCGTAAATTTGTTTTTAAATGTTCAAATAATAAGATAAAAGGCTTTAAAAGTTAAAATTACAAGATAAATTACAGCCTTTTTTTGCTTTAACAAGTCTGTTTTTTGATATTCTGTTAAAATGTTACAATTGCAGATGTAATGAAAGTATTTTTTAAGCTTTCCCAAAGCCAGTAGAAGAGCACAGTGGATCAATTTCATGAAAAGGCCTGAATTTAATCAAATCGCAGTAGTGTTTTATGTTCCCGTCATTTTGCTGATGATTGCTTTGATCGAACCTCTAAATTAAAAGTGAGGCTATTGCCAAATGCTGTCCCAACATTCGAAGTGGACCGTTTGAAATATGTAAGTGCTGTTGAACATATTTTTGGTATTTATTTACAAAAATTGGTATAATCAGTATTAGTGTGTAATATGTTTTTATTTAAAGAAAGCAAAGGATGTGTTTATAAAGTTTTGCTAATTTGTTTTAGGTTCGAACATATCATCCAGAAATTGGTTAAACACACAAAGATGTGGAAAGAATTTGACAATTGATGAACCTGTGCCTGGCCCTTCAACTAGAGAAGAGACTCCCTCACCTCCTCTAGAAATACAAAAGAAGATACACCCCGTAAAAGAATGTTAAAGAGGAAGATTAGTGACTTGGAAAAAAAATAGTTTAAGAATCTTAAATACGTAGGCTGCAGAAAGCGAATTGGCGACAGAAAAGCAAATATCTTCTCTAAAGGTAATGACTTTAGAGCTAAAGAAAACATTTATTGTTGGAAGAGCATGAAAATATTATGTTGGAACATTTTGGAAAAAATAGGAAATTATACAAAGACTTTTAAATAAATCTAAAAATAAAGAGTTAAAAAAATTATGAACATTCCGTTAGAGCTTTTTGCTATCACATTGCATTTTTTTCACCAAAAGCATATTCTATGTTCGCCAAAAATTTGAAAATTGTTTACCTCATCCAAAAACCCTAGCAAAATGGTATTCCTCAGTAGACTAAAACCAGGGTTTACTTCAGAAGCTTTTGATTTTTTTAAAAGTAAAAGTTCAAAGTTCAGGAAACAAAAAATTATTTGCTCCTTAGTTTTTGATGAGATTGCGATTAGAAAACATTTAGAGTTTAGTGGCAGTAAATATCACGGATATGTAGATTGTGGTAATGGCTTGAATGGGAAAGTATGGAGCTAGCAACTGAAGCGCTAGTATTTTTGCTAGTTTGTATTAATGAACCGTGGAAGCTACCAATAGGCTATTTTTTTATTGCAGGGATTAATAGCCAACAAAAAGCTAGCCTAGTAGAACAGAGTCTAACACTGTTAAAGAAGTAGGAATAATTATAAGCAATATTACTTTTGATGGTTGCGCAGCAAATTGCAGCATGTGCAAATTGTTTAATAATGGCAATCTTCTTAGGGCAGATTTTTTATTTAATAATGTCAAGTATTTTTTATTACCTGATCAGTCCATATGACCAAATTAGTAAGAAATTGTTTTGGTGAAAAAAGAAAGTTTGTTAATTTAAATGGCGATTTAATTAATTTTGAATTTGTCGAAATGTTGAATAACCTACAGGAAAAAGAGGGGACTTCATCTTGGAACAAAACTTAGAAGGCAACATATTAACTTTTTTAAGCAAAAGATGAAAGTAAAACTTGCAATTCAGTTGTTAAGCCGTTCAGTGTCGGAAGCATTATTATTGTGAAAAAATAATCTAAAATTACAAATTTATTAATTGTGGTCCTACTGCAGATTTATTTTATTAATTAATAATGCTTTTGATATTCTTAATTCCCATAAGATTTCAGATGTTGGATTTAAGCAGGCTGCATGCCCAAAACATTAATAAAATAAAATTATTTTACGAAGGAATTTAGTGTGTTCATAAACAATTTAAGATTTATTGATGGGACACCAGTTCTCGAATCCAGCGAAAATCTGGTTTTGTGGGGTTGTTAATGGGTTTCAAAGCTCTAATAGGGATTTATGATGAATATGTTGGTACAGGATATTTAAAATTTATACCTAGTTATAAGCTAAACCAAGATCATATTGAGTTGTTTTTGGAACAATTCGTTCTCAAGGGGATACAATAATAATCCGACCTGCAGGCAGTTCACTGCGGCATATAAAAAAATATTAATTCACTCTGAAGTGAGAGATGGTGGTGCTGGAAATTGTATCCCTCTTGAAGAAATTAATGTATTAAATGTTACCTCTAAATCCAAACCTCCAGAACAAATAATAAATGAATCTGTGCCAAATCGTTTTGTAAACGATGAATACACAGCTGATGAGTTCAATTTTGATAACTTTCTGCATGACCACCAATATGCATTCAATTACCACACATTATCCCCTTATTGTTTAGAGGTAATAACCTACATTGCAGGTTTTGTTTCCTTTAAACTGGGACAAAGCTGCAATGTGAACATTGTGTTGACGTTTTGTTTGGAAATAGGGAAGATTTCTTAAATTCCTTAATAACCCTTAAATCCCGGGATGGTTTAAGTTACCCCAGTCCAGGGTTATTGAAATTTGTGAAAAAACAGAAACATTTTTAAGAAATGAATTATCAAAATCAGATAATGTAAAAATTAATAAGGAGAAAGTGTCTTTAAAAATTTTAAATATTTTATTGGAAGAAATATATTTTCAAATATGATTTTTCATGATAATACTCCACTAGAAAATCATAGAGTTTTACTATAAAATCAATTTGTAATTGTTTTCTGACAACCAGAATTCATTATATGTGTAAAAACGCTGTTATAGATGATAAAATTCGTAGCATGTACACTAGGCTAATTTTATTTAAGGGATAATAAATGTATATAAAAACATGTGAGTTTTTTTGCACCTTCATCCTTTCCTAGTTTTTTTAACTTTAATTTTAAAGATAGGTATTCACGCATTTACTTTCAGAATGGATTTAAACTTTCTTATGACTGAAATCAGCAACTTTAGGTAATAGTAATAATCCCTTAATTTATTTTTATTTAAAATTAAATGACTCTTAAATTATTCTAGTACAATATCTAGTAAATGCAATAATTGATTATTTTAACCAACTTTATCATTTATTAGTTTCTTATATTATTTATATTTTACTACGCCACTGTCAAAGCGGAAACAGTAGTCCGCCATATGCAACCTCTATTCCGGACACACCTGTCAAGTCAATATGCTCGTTCCTGTAGTTTTATATTCAAAGGTTCCTTTACTAGCGAATTTGGCTGTGTTGCCAATGTTAACTTAATTCTAAACATTCTAAATAAAATTAACAAATCTCAACAGAGGTGATAGACATATTATTCCCTTGCTTCTTAAGAATTGATCGTTTTCGTTAAAATACATATTTTCTAAATTGTTTGACCAGTTTTAATGTTATTTCAATGTTAGGTTTTAAAATGTAGTCTTTCTCAGAGGTTATTTTAATTTTTTTTTAAAGCTTTCTTCATTTTCCTTCAACATTCTTGTTTCAGGATAAATCGAAGAACATGTAAAATTATTTTCGTCTTTATTTGTATTAAAAAATAAAGTTGTGTTTGTATCACCATTCCGCAAATGCACAGAGTTATTGCTATAATCAAAGACAATTGTAGTTATAGTGATAACTACAATTGTCTTTGCTATAATCTATTAATGCCATGTTTTTTGCAAGAAAGTCTGTACCTAATATCAGAGGCTTAGAAAGTTTATCCACTACTATTGCTAAAACATATTCTGATATATCCCCTAATTTTAGCTTTACTTCCGCCGTACCTAAAGGTATAATGCGATTACCCTCCGCTGCTAATAAACTTACTAAAGAATCTAAAGGTTGAATATCGTTAACAAGACTTATCTACTACACATTGACTCGCCCCCGTATCAATATTATATCTGTAATGACATTGCCAACAGTTCCCGTTACTTTTAATATATTGTGGGGTTTAGTGCGAGGTGTAGTGCCCTCCGAGTGCAGGACGACTTCAATGGGGCAATCTAACAATTGAGCCGTCCCCCTTCGTTTGGGTTATTTGATCGTCCTCCATTGCTTGGGGTTGGGGATGGGGTCCTTGAGAATGACACCCTTCTTGTACGGTTTTGTTCACCGTCACAAGAATAATGCCCACCGCGGTTGCAGCTACAACAGCGTGGTCTTCCATCGCTGCACCTTGTATTTGGGATGTAACTCCCACCTTGGCCCCTCGACTGGTTGTAATTATTGAACCGCCTATTTTCATAACGATTGTTGTGAGTAGGCCTTGCAAAGTCCTGCCTCGAATTTTGTCTGTAGTGGTTTTGGGGTGGTGCTTGGTATGACCCCCTGTTAATACCTCTATGTGAGCCCCTATTTCCCCTAAAAAAATTTTGTTGGGTATTATTAAAATTATTATTTCTATGATTTCGCCCCGTATAATTATCAAAATTATTATTGCTGGGCCTATATCCTCTGCCACGGTTTTGACTATTATTATATTGCGTTCTTTCTCGTTGTTGTTGTGTTGATGGTTCTTGATCATTGGTGATTGATAATAATGACGTTTGTGACGTCATCTGCCTTACTAAAGCCCTTTCCCGAATTTCACTCAATTTTAATACTAGAGCTTTAATGCTGCTATAATTCATGTTACCTGTACTCATAAGGTAGTAGGTCTCATAAAAGATGAGTGCAAGCCATTTCGAAAAAACTCTCTAAAAGTTTCGAAAGGCATTTTCTCGTCTACTTCATGAGCCAACGTTAAAGTTCGTAATGGTAACTTTTAATATCTTCGTTATCTCGCTGCTTTCTTGAATTTAATCTAAATTTTAATTTTCGTAGCGGCTGTTCACCACTAAACTCCTTAACAAAATCTTTTAATCCTATCCCAGGTATTATTTTTATTATTTGGATCTGTAGAATACTCATTATACCAAAATGAAGCTGGACCCTCGAGGAAATTACCCAAATATGATATCTTAAATGAATCGGTCCATCCGTTGCACACCGCTGTGCGTTCGTATCTTGTCAAAAAATTAACCGGGGAGTCAGAACTTGGGTTAAAGTATGGAAGTTGTATGAATTTTGGGGTAGTAGGCGTTTTAATTTCGGCTAGTGCATTTTCTAGCGTAGTGTTTGCCATATTAGTAGTATTAATATTTTGATATGCAGGGACTATTGGTTTTTGTGACTTTGTTGTTAGTTTTGTCTGAGTAAATTTATGTGAGGCTTGTGTCGGTGTTGTTTGTGTAAATATGTTTTTTGATTGATTTTGATTGACTTTGGTGTTTTAAACCTAGTTTAGTTTCCACAGTTTCGTGTGAATGTTGTTGTGTGGGTGTTTCTTTTCGTATGTTTTTCTTGTTGGGAAAACCTTATTTTCAAAAACAAATTTTCTTTTTCCGTGGAGTGTTGTGTGTGTTGTTGTGTTAGGAGTTTTATTAGAAGGACCCGGTATATCAAAAACAAATTTTTCCCTATTTTTATTAGGAGGACTCCTGCCAAGATATGCTCTTGGTGTAAAAGGATTTATATTAGTGTTCTATGATTTGGGATAAAGTTTTCAAAATTTGGAATTTCTATCGTTAGATCTTCTCCTTTTTAAGTCACTCCTGGTTACCCTTTTTTCGCTCTTTAAGATACCACTATTTATCGTTATTTTCCTCGAGGATCATTATTTGTGTAAATAATATTTAAAAACAAACCAATTAAATACATTAAGTAATTTAATGAAAATTTTCGGATTATATCTAAATTAAAATTTAAGCTGGGAAACGCATATAGAATATCTTAGGAAACTTATATCGCCTATAATTCATCTTTTATCTAAATCATTTAAATTTAAAGTTATTGCAAAACATACATTATTCTTTAACATATTCAAAATTTCAATATTTCATTACGGTACGTGTCCCCGTACTTATTGTTATTAAGGCTTTAGAAACGCCTTTATAGTCGCAAAACGAAGTAATATAATGTATCTATAATATAATATACGAAATATAAAAATTAAACCAAAAGGTGTAGGTAACTACTTAGATGAGATTAAGTACCGCAAAAAAAAATATATCAAGAATAAAAAAAAAGGAAAAATATATCAAGAATTTTCTGTGACATGTGAGCGTACTTGAGTACTAAAATGGATGCAAATGTATAAATCTAATAAATAATATAGATACATTTTTTTAAAAATATGTCATCACTCTAAACATTAAAAAAAAAATAAATAAATAAAAAAAAAATCATAGAGACCGTGTTACGCCGCATTTTTTATTTGCCCGGCTTTTTTATTTTGCTGGGCTTTTTTATTTTGCCCGGCGCCTCCACCAAACTTGTCACACCCTAGATTTCAGTGTGTGACTGGGATCGTAGCTTTTAAGTCGGAGTAAAATAAAACAGAATGGGAGGTGAATATTTTTAAAAAACAAGTCCTTAATTTTATTTATACATCAGTACAACATTACAGTTACATATATTTGTTATTTAGAGTGACGACATCTTTTTAATACACTAAATATACTTATATATACATATACTTACGCTAGGGTATTCGCAGGCGGAGAGACACGACCGAACATTTTTTGATTCACTCTTTTTATTCTTGTCAATTAACTAGATATTCTGAACATGATATTCTATGAGTTGATGAATTTTGGTTATGGGAATTAATCGAAAATTATGTTTTTTTATAACAAATCGAAACTAATAATTTATATTCTTGACAATATAAATATTTTAATGGGATTAAAGTTTTATTAGCAAATATTATTAATTCCATTCAAGTTTAAAAAGTATTGCTTATTAAAATCTAGTTGTTAAAAAAATATATCCTCTTTGAAGAAATCAATTTAGCAAATTAAAGGATAGACAGTTTAATATTTTATTGAACCAAGAAAGCAGGTATAAAAAATTCAAGATTTTTTTTCACTTATATTTTGATAAGCTAGATTATAAAGAGAAATCCGATGCATATTCGTGTCATTCATATTCGATTCCATTAAAAATCCAATTCAACTTTAAAATTTTTAAAACATTTTTCCTATGGCATTTCACGAACTCGGGGTTTTAATAGTTAATGAGGCCACCTCTAAAGAAATGTTGTGCTATTTTGAATTTTATATAAGTGAGCCAAATTTAATTTGGGCTTACTATTATCAATAAATATACGACAAAAAATGGTTAATAGAAAAATCAGTATTGACCTTATGCTGTTATTTTAAGCAAGCCTGTGTGTTTTGGTTGTATGCTATAGTCTAAGATCGGATACAACCTTTAACCATCTGCCAACCGATTAAATTTTTTGAATTAAATATAATATGTAAATAAAAGTGGGATGCCTAAAAAGTATTGTCAACGCTATCAGTAAAGAAACAGTCTAATAATCTTTGATACTACCTGTATATTGTCAATCTTTTTTTTTTGTTTTGTTTTACATGACAGAATTAAAAACAACTAAATTTTTCTTTTTAAGTTTATAAATAAAACCTTAATATATATATATATATATATATATATATATATATATATATATATATATATATATATATATATATATATATATATATATATATATATATATATATATATATATATATATATATATATATATATATATATATATATATATATATATATATATATATATATATATATATAAATTTTTTTGGGGGAAAAACATATTTTATGTACAAAAATGACTTTTATAAACAAGTGAAGGATTTCAATGGGCTCCTCTATAGTGTCATAGCTCAGATGGTATTGGAGGACCTCGAAGAAAAGTAATTGCGAAACCCGGTTTTCCCGGGTTCCCTTTTTTTTTTAGATATGTGGATGATTGCCTTACAGCAGTTCCTATGAATAAATGTGACTATATTCTTAACTGTTTTAACGCCTTTCACGAAAAACTTAAACTCACCATAGAGATAGAAAACGACAGTAAAATAAACTTTCTAGATATGACCTTATACAACAAAAACAATAATATTAAAACAGAATGGTATACAAGAAAAACCTGGTCTGGACGATATATTAATTATTACACAACATCCAATATCGCAAAAAATCTGTGATTGTCGCCTTGCCTACAGAGCATAAAACTGAGCAGCTTGGAATACGAACCTAAGGCTATCAACAAAGCTAAAGATATTCTCATCAAAAATAGCTACCCAAAAAAATTAATTAATATCATCTTTAATAACAGATTGCAAAAGCAAATAACCCTAACTCAAATACAATAGAATTAAAAACTCAATTAAATATTTATCCCTCCCATACGTTCAGGGACTCTCGGAGTTACAAACAACCCTAAAAAAAAATGATATCGCCGTGTGTCATAAAAGCCACAATATTCTCCAAAAAAGTTCTTTGGCACACTAAAAACTAAAACCCCTAAACACCAAAAAACTCTTTCTACCTACCAAATTCCATGTAACATTTTCCCAGTGTCTATATTGGCCAAACAACACAATATCTCAAAAAACAAATTAAAAAGCATAAATATGACAAAAAAATAAAACAGCTTTAACTAAACACGAAAATGAAGCAAAACATACTTTTAATTATCAGGACACAAAAATTTTAAAAACAAAACCAAATTAGAAAAAAGATAATTTCTAGAAATGCTTTTCATTAAAAAACATAAAACTCTATAAATGATAAAACACATATTAAAACCTAAGTCAATATTACTACAACGTCATTAATTAATTTCAGTTTTTTTCGTATCATACAAAATTATTTTCTCACTCTCCTTACACTCAAATAATATAATAACTTTTCTTAAAAAACCTATTTTCATATTTAATCTTCGTAGCTAAATAAAAACAACAAATACTATCCTTTATATTTTATAAACTGTTTAACAATAATTGTAAATTTAAAAAAAAAAAAAATGTTTTGGACGCTATCTTGTCTCAGGATACGGAAAAAACCTTACTGCCGTTTCAGTATAAATGAATATTTTATGTGCATGTCCTTAAAATTTTAAAATGTTTGTAGATTATGTGTATATAAAGTTTTTGGCTTTAATTGGACGATTTCCTTTCTAGGATAAGGGTAAGCCAAAAACATAATTATTTATTGTAAAATTATAAAGTCATTTTATGAAATTTTCACAAAAGAAAAACGTAATAATTATAAGTAACCACTGCCATATTAATTTTAGATGTATAAACGCTGATGAAGGCTTTTGCTGAAACGTTTGTAATTAAACAATAGAAAAATTAAAAAAACCCTTTTTAAATTTTTCAAAATAAATGTGAACCAAAACTCCCGTATATATATATATATATATATATATATATATATATATATATATATATATATATATATATATATATATATATATATATATATATATATATATATATATATATATATATATATATTTTATTTTTTATTTTTTGCTTTCTAAAACATTAACATATATTCTTCAATTTAATTTCTTGGGAGTTTTGGTTCACATTTATTTTGAAATTAAAGGTTATTTTCAATTTTCATATTGATTAATTACAAACGTTTCGGCAAAAGCCTTCATCAGTGTTTATACATCTAAAATTAATATGGCAGTGGTTACTTATAATTATTACGTTTTTCTTTTGTGTATTACATAAAATGACTTTACAATTTTACAATAATAAATTATGTTTTTGGGGCACCCTAGAAGGAAATCTGTCCATTAATAAAAAAACTTCAAAACACCTATACACACTTTACGCCCACAAACTTTTTAAAAATCTTCAGGACATGCACAATTTTTGCATGTAAATAAATTTTAAAGGGGTTTTTTGTCTCGTAAACATTTAAATAATAAACCAGTCTCATCTGCTCTTAAAATATCGTCTGTCTTGTAGGGGGCTAAAAGAGCCAGAAGGGTATCTTTTATCCAGTTATCACACTTGCCATGTCTAAAGTTGAAAAAATAACATGTTAACAAAAACATAACAAAAAAGCCACACAAATATGTTACCTTTCTTAAATTTTTCAAGTCATCCTAAGCTTGCTATAAAATTTTCATTTCCATTTATTTTGGAAAAATCCAATGCTTTTTTTTACAAAATGAGGCCCTTTAGATTGGCAAATTTGCTTTTCTTAAAGTTTCAAACCACTTAATTAATGATGTGTTTAGTGTCTTCGAAGGCTTATTTCGCTTCACTTCACCTGTGTTACCTACTTCGGCACCAAACTGCACTATAGTCTTTTTGTTTTTTATTATAGGGGATAACGTACTTTTTAAAATGCCATATTCTTGGCAAATAATCATTTTTCTTCGAACACCATTCCCCATTTTTAAAAAAATTTCAATCTTCTTGATCGTTAATGTCTTAAGTTTTCGCGGAGGCAACTCAGCCTTAGGCTTAGATAATTTCATTTAGTTTTTGCATAAATAACCGTATATTCATAAATTATTTAGTATTAACTGAAAGACTACTGAAGATGCTTATTAATTGAAACATTGTGATCTTTAAATAAATGGAGGCGATGAGAGTGAAAGAAACATTTTTTATTTAAATACAAAACCATTTAAAATCAATGAAAATAGAAAAGGAAGTTATTTATAATATCCCTTGTTAACGGTATAAATCTTATATAGGTAAAACTTGCAGACATTAGTCAAACACACAAAAGATCAAAAACATGTCTATTATTGTTGGACTTGTCATAGTTATCATTAAACATTTTGTAGTAACCATCAGTTTCTTAACGAAACAGTAACATGTTACTTAAAATATTTCATCCTCTCTTTTACATATTCCCTTTATTGTAAAGGTAAATATTAAATATTTTCAAATGTCCTATGTAGGCATTACAACTTCTAAACGACGTGAAAAGCTAACACAAATAATGTTCCTTAAGTCCTTTCACGCAAAACAGCATAATTAAAGTTTACGGCAAGCCTTGTTTGGTACTCTGTTGTTTGTACATATACATTTTCTGAAAACTTATGTATGCTTACAATCTTATTCCTCTAGTATACCAGAAAAGTTTCTTTGAAAACAATTTAAGGCATTGAACATATTCAGCTAGCTGCTTTAATGAAAATTAGTCCAGTAGAATTGAAATTGGGGATAATAGTTTAATAAAATTTTACCTTACTTGTAAAAAAAGGGAATTCAGGTTTTTTAAAAATGTGTTTCGCAGCAGAATTACAGTTGATCGACTTTTGGGTTTGTTTAAGCATGGTTAGTCACGTGTCTTAACTAAATGCACCCCTAAAAGGGGGATCTCACTATTAGTTACTTAAAAGGGGAGCTTAGGGTTGCCTTCCCTGTTTTTGACCAGGTGATGTGCGCTTTCGATCCCGGTGTTGTTTTTGGGGAAATTTTTTGAAATCCAGAACTAGCTCTAGGCTATTGAAATCATTGTAGTTCTCTGCTTTTTTTTCCTGTTATCAGGAAAATTTTTATATATTATATATATATATATATATATATATATATATATATATATATATATATATATATATATATATATATATATATATATATATATATATATATATATATATATATATATAAAATATATATATATATATATATATATATATATATATATATATATATATATATATATATATATATATATATATATATATATATAAAATATATATATATATATATATATATATGAAGCGGGGGGGGCATTTTGGAAATGGCCCAGAGGTTAAAAAAAAACCCCTTTTTTGTTTTTCCCTTTTGGTAAAACTTTCCTGGTATACAAAAAAAAAACTTTTTAAAAAAACCAACTATTCTATTTTAAATTCCTTCCAAAGGGGGTTTCAAATTTTAAAACACTCAAAAATGAACAGGAAAAGCCCATTCAAAAAAAAAACAGACGGAACACCATATTGTTACACCAAAAAAAAAAAAAAACCCCCTTTTTTTTTTGAAATAAATAAAAAACCCAATTTTTCTTTTTCGTTGGAGAAACCAGCGAACACGCTTATGTTTAAAAGTAAAGGGTTACCTGTTTGGGGGAAAAAGGTGAAGGAAATTAA
>JAHBCN010007996.1:0-40720 GCA_019359885.1 Listronotus oregonensis
TTAATTTATTGCATACAAAATTTGAAAGACGGATTTTCTCAAGAAAGGGGTCTAAAATTGGCAATCTACATTATCAGTTGACGCTGCTGTTTTTTTTTTTTGTCAGGTTATGTAAAAGCAAGGCTTACGAAAACAACCCTCAAACTTTTTAAAAGGGAAAAAAAAAATCCCCGAATAATTCTTGAGATAACAAAAAATTTTTTGTTAAAAAAATTTTATCAAATAATATTTCCTACTGAACAAGGCATGGTGGTTATTTGGCAGATTTTGTTTTTAAAAGTATAATTAAAAAGATTTTAAACTACATATTGCAATTAATTATTTTGTTTACCCAAAAAATTTTTTTTTTAACCCCCCACTAATATTCGGCAATTCTTCTAAAACGTCCATTATAATCAAAATTTTATTCGTTTTATCATAATTAAGTTAAATAGTTTCTTACTCTATCATCAATCTGTATCCTGCTAAAGAATCTAAAACAGTTTTTTTTTAAAGGGGAAAATTTTTTTTAAAATTTTTAAAACCCAAAAAAAGGTTTTAATAAACTTTTATATAAAACTCAGTAAAAAATTAAGATTACTTTAATTTTAAAAAAACCTAAAATTTTAACAAGAAAAATTTTTGGGGGTTTTTTTTTTTAAAATTACCGGGGTAAAAAAATTTTTAAATTTTTTTAAAACTAAGTTAATTAAAATCTGGTTTTTTTAATTAAAATATTTTTTTTGTTTAAATTTTAAAATTGGGGAAAATAGTTCTTCAAATAAATTATTTCTTTTATTTAATAGAATATACGTGACCATATACAATGAAAATTTTTTTTTTTTTTTGTACCATCTGATTATTTAAAAAAATATTTTTGTATTATTTTAAAAAAACCAAAAAACATATTTGCTAAATTCTAACTGAAAAACCCCCCCCAAAATACACTTTCTCCAATCATCCCCATTGTGAAACATAGCATTGTAAAATTATTTTGAAACCCCCGGAAAGTAATTTTAAACCTTCCCCCCTTCAAGGGGGTTTGGGTTTTTAAATAAAAGCCCCCCCGGGGTTTGAATACTTTTTAAATTTGTGCATAATACAAAATATAGATTTAACCTCGTGAAGTGGATTTGATATACGACTTTCCGCACAAGTCGCTGGCAATAATTTCTTGTTTACTACCGAAAATTGATTGTTCAAAGTGTGCGTCAAATAATTTTAATCGCCTAATTATTCCTTGTTGTATATCTTCGTTGTGTCTGTGTTCTATTTGTTGGTCCAAATCTGAAAAAAAAAAAAAATAATAATAAACTATAAATTTAAATTTTAAAAACCAACTTTTTAAACACAGGAAAAAGTATCATTTATTGGTTAATTGTTACACTACTTTTCGGTTAGTGATGTATCTCCAACCGTTTTAAGTGATAATTAAAAACCTTTTTTAAAACTACGACTTATATACTATTTTTTTTTCACCAAAGCATAACTGATTTTTTGATTGGGAATATCAATACTAGGCTTGCAAAAAAACCCTTTTTTTGGTTGTTATAGCATATTTATCTTTTCTTTTCTTTCAGTGAGTTTCTTTATGAATTTTTTTTGTTTCCGACCATTGTATGCGGTTTTTTTTTGACCAAGCGTGCCAATTTCCCCTGACTTCAACGTTTCACCTCGTTTTGTACGTTTTTGTGTTCTTTAACTTTAACTTTAAGTGGTCTTTTTTTTTTATACCTCGATGTTATACTTCCCCATTCAGGGGAATTTGGAAAAATCAGTCATTATTTTAACATTCTTGTCGGGCCCCCGTCTTAGTAAGAATACTTCTTAGAGTGGTTTGGGATTTAAACCCCGGGGGGGATTCGGGGGGTTTTTGAAAAGTTTCTTTAATATATGAAATTGTTATAAATATTTGGTCATGTGGAGCCCCCGGTCAAGTTAAAAGTTTGTTGTCTTAATTTGATTTTTTTCGATTGTTTCTTTTTGCAGGGATTATTTACTGTTACATAAAGGGCACTGCACGATTACATAGAGTACGTATGACCCTTGTTCGTTTCGTTAGAGTGATTAAAATTTTGAGTAGGTTTTTTGGGGAAAGGGT
Organism: Listronotus oregonensis; assembly: GCA_019359885.1. Classification (NCBI taxonomy): domain Eukaryota; kingdom Metazoa; phylum Arthropoda; class Insecta; order Coleoptera; family Curculionidae; genus Listronotus; species Listronotus oregonensis. The sequence goes on from JAHBCN010007996.1 coordinate 2,081, forward strand.
TTTAAAAACCGGTTAAAAGCAATATTATTTTTACCATTATTTCAAAAAAACCAGCCAAAAAAAATTAAATTAATAATTTAGGATATCTTCTGTTTTAAATTATTATCATATGTGATATGGATAAAGTGGGGCATTTTTAGTGTTTTCTTGACACCCCAAAATTATGTTTAGGTTTGATATATTACAGCGTAATTTTATGCAAAACCAAAAAAAAATTTTAAACAGTGAATGGCAATATATTTTCTTATTTTTTTTTTTAAAATCCATTATGTCTTCAGAAAAATGGGAATTGTGGAAGGCTCTACAATTTTCATGGTTTAATTTTTAAGGGTAAATTTTTCTTGCTTCGTTTAAGTCGATCATTTAAAAAAAAAAATTAGAGAAAACCCCCCCCCAATTTTTTTGTATTATCTTAAAAATTTTTAAAAAAAAATGAGCAAATAAAAATATGAATGTTTGTGACATTAGAAAGACATATTGTTTCTCTAAAAAAATTAAAAAAAATATAAAAAACATTTAAAAAATACGTCTCTAAAAAACAATTAACAAAAAGTATTGTGCTTCAATATCATTATTTTGTATTTCCCCCCCTTTTTTACCACAAAACAACACAAAAAAATACCTTATGGGGACTGTATATTGCCAATTTTAAAAAAAAACAATAGAAATCCACCTCATAAAGTGTTTTTGTCCCGAGGTGCGGACATAAGGAGAAAGTGGTAAAAATTTTTTTAAAAAAAACGTAATAGCACCATTAACTTGTTTATATTGTTGGAAATACCCCTTTAACGCAAGCATTTATGTCGTTTCCCCAAACAATTTAGTTTCGGAACCTAGTTTGTAAGTATTCAAGTTTTGGGGGAAAGGGTTTTTTCTTCGATTACGACAATTAAATGCTGCCCAAACTAGTTAACCTTCCCCAAATATCTTAAACATAGTTCCTGAGTTATGCATTAAATATTGTGACTCGTAAGCTAATATAGCTTTAATAATTTTTAGTTTATGCATATTTTTATATAAAAGTGTTAATTAATTTAAAAAAAGGGGTGCAATATTGAATAAAATTAAATACATATTTAGCTTACAACTTTTACGACTTTGATTTCAACAGACATAAAATTTAATAGAAAGTGTATGGTTATTATAAACATAATATTTTGGGAAAATTATTTGATTGCGCCTATACATAACTACTGTCAGTCATTTACCTTTCAATCCTCGCTAAATTCGAATCTAAGGACTTTTTTGCCCCAAAATCAGGTCATGGTAAAAAAGCATTTAGAGGGTAAAACCCCTGCAAAAATTAATCGAAAAAAAAATTTAAAAAACCAATTGCAGATTTGACCTTAAAATGCCATTGAACACGATCTGGTGAGGTCAAACTGACGCTAATTCCGATTAAACCCCCCCCAAAAACCTTAAAAAGATACCACGATTGGTTTTTCCCCGGTTTCAAATTTTTTTTTTTTTTGTTTAGCTTGTTTCATTTAATATTTAGATTCTAATTAAAACTCATGCTTCTCAATACTGTTTTATATTGAAAAAAAAAAAAGTTTTCACAGATTATTTTTCCCCTAATATTTGGAATAAAAATGGTGTTTCAAAATGTGGACTTCTGTTTCTATAAACATAGCTATCCCCCTTAAATGCTACAGTTATCATAAGTTGAAAAAAAAACACTTATTTTTAACTGTGACTATAGTCTCGAATCAAATTTAAAAGAAAATTTGCATACCTTTATTATTTTAAGCATTGTATTTATTTTTGATTTAAAAAAAAAAAAAACCAAATTATGAGGGGTTAAGGGGGTAAAACCCGCCCAAAATTTTTATGTTTTAAAACAAGAAACAAGAATGCATTTGCATACAATAAGAAAAAAAATATTTAAATAATATATCTTTGAATGTATTTAAAATAAATTGTAATGAAAAATATTAGTTTATTAAATTTTTTTTTAAGTGTTTTCCTATTTAAAAAACCCACTGGTTTATTTAAAATATTTTTTTTTTTATAAAATTAGTAATTTAAACTTTTCCCCAAAATTGTACCCTTATTCAACCATTTCTATTATAAAATACAAAAACTTTAAAGGAAAACCCCCAAGTTTCAAAAAGGGGGTTTTAAAACTTGTCTTTTATCCGGGTCCGTTACTGAAAGCCTCTCAGAGTTTGATTTTTTAGGACTTTCATTCATAATACGAAATATAGATTTATCCTCGTGAAGGGTATTTGATTTATGGCTTTCTGCATAAGGGTTGCGCAAAGGTGTTACGTAGTTCTAGTTTGACACGTTTGCAGAAGCCCATTTAGATATTTAAAAGTGAGTGTTAACAAAAAATTTTTTGTTGTTGCACAAGCATTATAAATAACTTTTTATAAAAGGGTCTAAATTTTCCGTTTAAAAATTGTCCATAAAAAAATGTTTTTGGAGGACCCTATTTATTTGAAGATAAAAATTTAATTTAGGGTCAACCTTGTGGCAAGGGGAAAAAAATTTCCCCCGATAGGCGGTGACGGTGACAGGTGACTTAAATATAAATATCTCGGTCATAAACTCCGTACAGACCGAGACAATCAAACAACCAAGATCCAAAAAGGTTTGGGGCCCTTTCATGAGCGGCATTTGGTTACCTTAAGATGTATTTAAATCGCAAATCCCATAAGCTTAAAAGGGAAAATTTTACCAATGCATTTTGCCAGTAATGACATATGAAGCAGAGACACTCACTTTAACCAAGAAGATAGTAAACAAAATACAAGTAAACGCAGCGTGCTATGGAGAGGTCAATGTTGGGCGTCAATCTTGGGATCGAATCCCAAACAACCGTGGGAAAGTCGGTGTTGCGGATGCCTTAAGAAGAATCACTACATTGAAATGGAACGGGTTGGACACATCGCAAGGATGACAAAAAAATCATGGAAGAAAACCGATGGAGACCGAGAAATGAGGCCTACCAGTAAAGGACGTCCCCAACAAGTGGCCCGATGTATCCCCATCACACCGAACTGGATGCAGTCGGTGCAGTGCCGCTATGAGTGGAACCGATTACGAAAGGCTTAGTGTCAATTGGGCTTATAATGATGATATTTAAAATGCTACAAACTATTTCATTTTTGTCGAAGTGTTAAGGGGCACGGCCGACCAACTACATTTCATGGGCTTTACGGGATTATTTTCCGTGATCTGATGGGAATCTGTGAAACTTCTGGTTTTTTTGGGGTTTTGGTGGTCGGGGCTTTCTGTTCCCCTTCGGCCCATTGGGAAACGACTTGGATTTTCTGCCTTTGTTTAAGGTTTTGTATTTTTGGTGGAATCCAAGTTTTACAAACCCCCTTTAATCCCCCAAAATCAGCCTTATAGGTCACTAGAGATTTGGAGACTTTGAAGATAATTTTGGGGGGTTAAAGGGTTTTGGGTTTTTTGCCCGTGGAGACTTTTGTAAAGCGTGTTAAAAACTATAATATTGCAAAGTTTAAAAAAAAATTGGCCAAAAACTATTTTTATAGGAAAATTGCGGGGGACCTTTAAAATGCTTTTATCTTGAAAATAATTGCTCCTAGAGACCTAAATCAGGTATACGTTTTTGACGCAAAGGGAATTATAGTAACTTCTTTTTTTTTAATAAACAGGTCAATATATAAAGCAATAAAAGGTTATGTTATCTAAAACAAGTGGGGTACCCGTAGCTGATAAACCCCACATTTTTAAATCCCAAAAACGGCCATTTAACTACTATTAAATTTCTTTTCTTAAAAACTTTCTACACTTTGTGGGGTTTATCAGTAACACAACAAGCGTTTTAATATTACAAAATTGTAACATTATCCTCTCTTAACACTTTGCTTTTTATTCACCTTGTTTAATAATTTTAAAGTGGTAATATAAATATTTTTGGGTACAGACAATTAGCTTTTCAGCATTGCGTTTTGTGGCAAATTTCCAGATTATTCGATATTTTTGTCCATAAGTTGTCTTATATTAAATTTAATTGTCAACTTTCAAATATTAATCCACTTCGGGTTTTACTACATAAAAATTAATTGTTGTTTAATTAAAAAAAAAAGATTTTGTAAAAATAACATTATATATAGCAATACTCTTTTTTACAGGTCGCTTGGGTTCGAGCCGAGGACCAAACGATTCTCAGTCTACACACAAAGTTGTAACCCCAAACAGTCGAATTGGCGTCCACCGAAAATTTTAAAATTTTACGTTGCGCATTCGACGGCTTAAAGAATCGGATCGTGGATGTTACATGTGTCAAATCAATACTGCTGTAATGAAGATACAGAAGGGTTGTTTGGATGTCATGGTAAGTAGAAAACCGAATTGTAGTTTAACTGACTCGCACTTATTTCGTGTCAATTGAGCAGATGTTTTTCATGGGTAGTGCACATAGCTATTACATATTAGAAGGGAAAGTGTTAACTCTCAGGTTAAAGAAACTTGCACCTGGGGAGTTTGGAGTAGTTGAGTTTATTTCTTGAATCTGCGTTTTCTCTCATTTTTTATGAGAAAGTGATACTGACAAAACAAAAAATTTAAAAAAAAACTAGAGGTCCTAGAGAACAAAAAATTGTTTTGTTCTCTAGGACCTTCCCCATTTCAATTATAATCTAGTTGTGTCCATGGCAAATATTTTTGCTTATCTTGAATATGTACTTATGATCAAGGGCCAGACAATAAAAAGTAACTGGACCTTGTTTCATAATAAAAAACAGAATAAAACTTTTATAATCTTGATAAAATTTTGGCTTGTAACTATCCCCTAATAAAAAAAACAATAAATTAATATTTTGTCCATGTTACTTGTAATTTTGTAATAAAACAAGATTTATAAACGTAATTTTGGTGAACTTGCCCTATATTTATTATTAAATATTATAAATAATGTATTTATCCACTTTTTGCAAATTTATGACGGATGGTATTTGTGAAAAAAACAGTAAAGCAATGTACAGTACTCACTCTTTAAAAACTACTCTAACAGGTGTATTTCTTTAAAAAAGAGAGTAAAAGATCTTTTTTTTTTTAAACATGTTTTTTGAATTTAGTTATTCATGAATTTGGTAAAATTAATTAACACGGCCCAAAAAAAGTGATGTGTGGTGGGTGTCGGACTGGGCTTTTCTCTGAAGTATTTTTTTCGCTGAACACGAATCTAAATTTAAAATTGGTGGTCAAACAGCTAATAATCGGAAAAGGTGTAATTTCAGATATTAACTATTTTTTTTATGTAAAAGCGTCAATATTTATAAACCATTATAGATACATAAAACTTTATCTGACATAAACTATGTATTTTTTCAAGGCTTTTAATTTAAGTAATATACCCTTTTTGCATTAATCAAATTTATCAAGTTTTAATGAAAATAAAATTTTCGGTTTTTTTAAGGTATACCTCTGAAAAAAAAATATTTTTAATTATTCTTGGGTTTTCCTGCAAATAAGTAAGTAATTTAAAATTTAAATTTAAAAAATAATTTATCTAATATTAAAAAAACCCAAAAATCAAATTAATAAAATATTTTTCCTGTTTTGGACTAAATTTTTTTTTCAAATTACATTTTTGTTTACATCTTCTTTATTATTCATCTTATTAAAAAATTTTTTATAGACAACGAAAAGCTCCTTTTTTTTTTTTATAAAAGTTTTTTTTCTTTTGTTGTAGACGTATTAAACATTTTGTGGTAGCATTTCTGCCGGTAAATGTACCGTGTCGGTTTTTTAAGGGTTTATCGATTTTTGCTGTTTAACCCTCAATTTTGACTCAGATTCGTGTCCAGCGGAAAGAAATACGCCCAAAAAACCCTTTGTTCGACACCCAGCACTAACCATTTTTTGTGGATCTGTGTAATGTGTCTTTTTCTTAACCTCCTTTAAAAACCCAAACACGTATGTAGTAAATATTAAAAAAAAAAAAGACATCAACAGTCAAAATAAATAAAAACTCATTTAGAATAGTGTGATTCTTTATATTTTATTATATACAAACTATTAGTAACAAGCTCAGATCCCCGATATAACTAACAAAATTGAGAATAAAGGGGGCCAATTACCCTAAAAAATGATTAGTGTAATTTTAACCAAGGGTTTTTTTAACTATTCTTGCAATTGCGTTTCAGGTATAACACATTTAACATGTTAAAACCTTAAAATAAAAACTTGCCCCAATCTTTAACTTTTTATTTATTTTCACCCGTATCTTCTACTTAAGCCTTTCTAGAATACACAGACAGAGTACTAATAATGGTACATTCTATGGACCCTCCAACAACTTGTGTATGATATAAAGGACAAAAATAAATATATAAAACAGGTACTACAAACTCACTTTAACAAACCATTTAATTAATATGTCAATATTAAAATAAAAATATTAATTTTTAAGTTTATACTATTCATTATAAGCAAAATGGGTAGCTAACGAAGTGGGGTTAACAAATACGCCAAGTAGAGCCAAGTGGCAGCCAGAAAGATAAATACTAAAATATAAAAACTATTGATTTATAAGGTTAGGCAATACACAACCTGTAATATGCTGCATAGTGGACAATATATGTTTCCAATAGCATCCCCATGTTTTTTTTTAGAAAAGTATTCTGTTAATATTAAAAATTGGAATTCGTTTTTAAAAAAAGGAAAAATCTAAAGTCTTTAGTATATTTTTGTGTTATAAATTAAAGCTTATAATAAATGAATATAACATGTTGGGTTGAAAAAGGATTCGTAATAAGCGCTGTCACAAAAGAATGTATATTGCCAAACGTGGTATTATGATCCTTTGTCACGTGAAATTTGACTGTGCGAAAAAAATTAATTCTTTCTTTATAAAGGCAAAGTAATAGAAAATAAGAAAATAAATTAAAGAAAAATTTTTAAAAAAATTTAATTTATATGCGAAATAACTTTTTTGTTAAATTGTATTTAATAAAACATCATTTTTTTAGAGAACTAAATAGGTACCGTTTATAACTTTGGAGCTCGTTTTAAAGAAATTATAAAAAAATGTTGGGCTTAATACCATTCCGTTATTATGTAATTAAAATATTTTTTTTCTTTTCTGTGAATACCACATCCTAAAACATTGCTAAAAAGCAAAAAATAACGTTGCAAAAAAAATTTGTCCTTGATTAAAGGTTAACTTTCCTGACTTAAAAACAGAAACCTTTTCCCTTGTTACTGTACAATGTAAAAAAACATTTTGTAAAGCACCCATGTACGGTACTTTCTGATAAAACATTTTTTAGAAATGGAGTATACCGGGTGTCCAAATAAGAAAGGATGCCGGCTATATCTCGAAAAATATGTATCGCCATCTTTGGGGCAAAAATTATTTTTAATAAAATGGGCCAAAAGAAATAGCTAAATATTATTTTTAAGTTTCTTAAACTACCGCGAAATGGCTCAACCGCAAAGGTAAGTTAAAAAACCCATTTTTCTCCAAAATTAACCAATTTTCTATTAATTTGGTTTACGACTTTTCGTCGTATTCCGTAAAATGGTGGGGGAAAATGAAAAAAGAACTTCAAATAGCTCTCCTACATCTTTTGTCAAAAGGGGTTCAAGTGGGTACTCGTTTAAAATAAAATGTTAAGCTCTTTTACATGTCGTCATTTTCGCTATTGGTTAGTTTATAGTTTGCCAACTAGAGGGCGTTGTTAAAAAAATCTTTGTTTTCCGAGATTTTTTCGAAGATTAAATACCACAATATATTTTTCTATTGTGGATATAGAAGAGGAGAAAAATAATTACACTTTTATAAAAACCGCGTTTTGATAACTGCATTGAGTTTTTAATTATTTTAAAGTTACCTGTTTCTTAAATGATACATAACATTAACAATTAAATTAAGAATTAATTAATACAGTCCTTGTGACAGTGTGACAAATTAGGTTACTTTGAAATAACCCGAAAACGAATGCAAGTATTAAAACGCAGTTTTTCCAAAGTGTGGGTATTTTTTGCTTAACTAAAATATATATAACAAAAAAAAATCCTAATGGCGTATTTAATTTTCTCAAAAAAATCTCAAAAAAATCAGTTTTTCTTAAACCACGCCCTCTAGTTGGTAAACTACAAACTCGCCGACACCGACATGGACGATCTTTAAAAGAGCTTTAATTTTTTTCTTAAACAAGTATCCCGAACCACTTTCAATAAAAGATGTGGGAGATAGACCCATTTGAAATTTGCATTATTTATCATCTTTCCCGACCCTTATTATTAAAAATACCGATAAAGTCCTGGACCCAATTAATGCAGAATTGGTTAGAGTTTTTGCTAATGTTATTAAAATTGTTACCTATACCACCTAATTTTGGAGCAAATATATGTTTTTTAATTTACCTTTTTGGTTGCGCCTCTTGCGGCAGTTTTAGAAACTGTAAAATGATACTCAGCTATCTCTTTTGGCCCATTTTACTTAAAATAAGTTTTTCTCAACGATGTTGGATACATAGTTTCAAGATACATCCGGCGTCATTTCTTATTTGGACACCGGGTACAATGAACTAAAAATCGAATATTTAAAAAGTAACAACGCAAACTGTTTTTAAATAAGTTGTAAATTATTACTTTTTAATTTAAAATAAACAAAACAGTTTTGTTCTTTGTTTACATTTAAAAAAAACACCCATATTTTAAGGCCTGGATTTTGTTATAATTTTTTATCTAAAAAAGTAAACCGTTTTTATTTACAAATACCTATGTAATTAAAATTGTTAAGGGAATAAAAATTAATAGGCTTTCGAATTAGGATTGCGGCAAATATACTACTTAAAAAGGGGTAAATCCTTGGCTTAAATAACGCTTGAAAACCGTTGTACTGACTGGTATATCTTGTCAAAAAGTGGAAAAGCATCTGTATCTTGTTCATTACTGTTCACTATATATTTTCTAATTAAACTATAACATTTTAGCGATTTTAGTATTTGTATTAATGAAAAAAGTCTCATTTAACATGCATCTGTAACATTTCTTGGATTGTGGTGCTGTAAATTAGGAAAATGGCATAAATATATTTTATTATTTTTATGTTTAGTAAAATAATGTATTTTTAGTTAAATTTGTAATAATAAACTCATTCGTCTGTAAATATTTAACAACCACTGGTGTGCATCAACATGTATGTACACAAAATTCATTCCTCTAATTATTTTTATAAAAACTATTATAGTTTATTTTGGTTTTACACATTAATTTATTAATGTAAATAGAATATGCATTACTTTTGAAAATTAAATTATTTGTTGCCAGTAAAACCAATACTAATAATAAAAAACACAACTTTTTATGCATATGTAAATTATAAAATTACAAATAAATATATCTGTAATTTAGTTAAAATTAATTGTAAAAAATTGGTGTTTTAATAAAAACAAATGATAATTATTAAATAAAAAAAATATTAAAAAAATACAAGGATTATTTAAATCAAAAAATTAACAACAAAGGACTGATTAAATTTTGTAATTGCAATAAAGTTCAGCTATTGTAAAAAGCTTTTACCTTTAAATTATAGCAAATTTACGATTTTTTTGTGCCTTTTAAAAGAGAAACTTTTAGGTTATTTTATCCAATCGCCACCATAGCTTGGCTATTATAGTATAAGGGCAAACTGGGTAGACAAAAAAGGGAGGTTAGCAACTTACGCCAAATAGAGCCAAGTGACGGCCAGAAGACGAATATTAATATATAGAAACAATTCATTTATAAGCTTAAGCAGCACATAACCTGTAATATGCGGCATCACAGACGAATCTATGTTGCCAAAAGCATCCTTAAGATGTTTTTTGCATAAAATTATGCTGTTAATATTAAAAAATTAAATTTCGTTTTTAAAAAGGAAAAATCTGAAGTTTTTAATCTATTTTTGTGTTATAAATTATTGCAATACATTTATTTTCTAAAGAACTAGGTACCTATTTTAAGTTTAAAACTTATAATGAAGGAATATAACATGTTGGGTCGAACAGGATCCTTTAAGTATTATATTTTAAATTATTGATTTTCTTTTAGTTTTTTGTCAAACAATTGTTTAAAACTGTAAATAATATTTTTTTAAATTGTATTATATCATTTATCACATTTTTTTGTTGATATTTTTTCTTAAACTAAGTTCTCTCATTTGTTTTTTAAGTCGCCTAAAACTAAATCCATATAGAGACAAGTATAACAAAGAATTTATTTTTAAAACGTTTTAAAGTCTTAAAATATTTGCATACTTTAATAAAGCCACTCTATTTTTTAATTTAAAGTCTCCCATTACCTGAAAATAATTTTTGTCACAGTTTTTCAACTAACGAAAAGCAGTTTCAATCATGACAAGTTGGGAAAAGCTAGAGAAATGGCACAGCTGGCGCAACAACTTCCACAGTTAACTAACAAGAAATGCGATAGTTTGTCGCCTAAAACTTTTCGATGACATTTTGACCAAAAGTTTTTATTGGATTAAAAGTCAATATTTTATGCAAGAGGTGTTTTCGTTTTAAGCAATATGTGTGCATTTCAATTTTTATTAACTTTAACTAAAATATAAAATTGTTGTTGTGTCACATGTCGGGTTGTGCAAGGTTATTGTCTATTTAAGTATTTTATAAAGTGTCATTTGTCCAGTACTTGTTTTTAATTTTGGGACAGTCTACAAATGCTTTAAGCCTTAGTACTGACGCACTTTGGGTGTCTTAATAAAAGTATATGTAATTACTTAATATAAATTAACTTGTAAATTGACTATATATGAATAACAATATGACATACTATGCTGTAATCTTTTATGCTCCTGTGGTGTTTTCATATTTTTGTTTTGCTTCAATTACTCCTAATAAATAATATTTGTTAAATACAGGGTGTAAAAAGTATGATGCTCACGATTTTAATGGGCGATAGCGGAGCTCAAAACAAGTTGAAAAAGCCAAAAACATATGGGTTAAAAATTAACTGTTTTCGAAATATGGCCTTTTAAAGTTTAAAAAAAAATTGGCAACACTGCGCCCGTTTCATCAAAGCGAGTCAAGCAATTTTTGCGAGTTTTACATATTTACACTTTTATGAATATGTTTATTTATATACAAATAATAAAAATAACTTCTTGCAATTTATTTTGATATTTTATTTGAAATTAAATATATGTAAAAAACAATACATTACTGTTGGGTTAATATTTGTGATTAAAAAATAATTGTAGGTACCACAAATAGGCTAAATATTCCTTTTTAGAGCACAAATTATTATGTATATTATATTATATACATTTTTTTCCGATTCAAAAACAACCAAAAATGTCGCGACCGTTGAACACGTATTTACAACTGACTAACCAAAGCTTCTAGCTAGGTAGCTCTGTTGCCAATTGTTTTTTACATTTTAATTTGGGGGAAAAATTATTTATAATATTTTTTTTTTATTATTTGTCGATTAAAACGTTTGAAACTTAGTTAATTTTATTAGCAACTGAATCTACCGATAAGCGATTAAGACAAAAGTTTAAGGTTTTCAAAAATAATTGCTTTCAATGTTTAAACTTTGACATCGTTTAGACAAAAATCTGTCAAGTTTTGACACATATGTTTTATAAGCTTTTCGTCTTGTTTTGAGCTCCACTATAACCCATTAAAATTATAAGCGTCATACTTTTACACCCTGTATTTTATTTACATTTATTTCCATATTAAAAAACTTGCTTTATTAATTTACTTTTTTAATAAAAGAAGGCAATTTAAATTTTGATAAAGCATTTTTTTGATAATTTGACAACTTAAATGGAAAATTACTGTTTAAAACAAAATATATGACAGTACCCTAAGATAGCTATGCCTTTACTGCATACTTAACACTAGTACTTATTTGTATTGTTCGGTACAAGAGATTTTGAATCACTTGACTTGCCTTCGATGCCTTTCAGATAGTCAGTAACTTTCGACAAAGACAACAAAGTTAGCATTGTTATTTTTGGTATCAAGTATCCAACGAGAAAGTTGTACTAAAAGACCTTAATTTAAATTTTTTTTGTTGTACTATCAGGTTTTTAGAGAAAATATACTTTAATTCATAATGCATTACCCATGAAGCAGTGAATCTGCAAATGAATCGCATGCATCCTTAAGCGTTAAGACCTTAGCGGGGAGTTTATGTTGTGACTGTTTTAAAAGACAGAAGAAAAAATGAGTCGCTACTTATACCAGAGTAGAAAGGACCTTACCTATTGCATGTACTTAACAATCAATAATAAATTTGCGACTAAGAAGTATCGTAAAAGACCTAAACTATAATATATTATTTCTTAATAATACTAGTATGTACTAAGGGTATAATAACTTGAATAAATACACCAGCACCCATTTTAATCTTAACAAACCCTAACTTTTTTCATTTGGCCTTTAATGTATTCTTTTAAGGAGGGAGATAAGTAAGCTAAGGAACGTAAAGGCATACTTGGATACCAGTGACGGAACTGGGGAAAAATGGGTTAAACATTAAAAAATCCGGCACCCACGATACCCTAGTACTTAGGTATAAAGGCCCCGTAAGCTGTCATAAAGGTAAAATAATCTTAAGGAGTTTAACCATTAAAGTCCGTTTTAAAGACAACAAAATTAGCATACATAAACAATCCTGTGCTTATCGTACCGTACGTGTCAGGTTTTTGAATATTTAACATGTTTTTTAAAGTTCGGTTAACAACCTCCAACTACCAACCATCACACAGATATTGTATCTCCGGTACACTTTGGAAAATATGTTAACAGCACAACTTAAGTTATAAAAATATCTACTGGGGAAAAAGGATGCATAACTCTCCTTCTAAATATAAACTTATATCTGTTCTTTCTGTTGTTTGTGAAGTAATGGAAACATTTATTAATTACTAAATCCTAAAGTATCCGGAAAAACACAAGATCTTACATTAGTGAGATAGATTTCTCTAAGAAGATCCACAGCTGAATTTCTTTCATTTGTCTCACACAACGGGAACAAGTTCCTTGAGTTTCTTGGTGAATCCTAAATCGTTGCCTTCGTTGCATTTTCAAAGCTTTCGATCAGATCTGGCATGATGGACTTCTTGACAAGCTTCCTTCTTACAGTCTTCCACCTAAGCTTTGTTCTTGGCCCTTTGGTTTCCTTTCTAATCGACGTATATCAGTTATTGTAGATGGTCATTCTTCCAGCCTTTACCAAATTAATGCTAGGGTGCCCCAAGGCTCAGTACTGGCACCCTCTGTTTTACACTTTAACGATCTTTTGCCTTTACAATCAATCCCATTTACAGTTTTGCTGACTATAGTACACTTCACTCCTAACATTCCATTTCTCAAGCCAGTCAATAAGACTGATTTACAAACCAAGCGTAGGTCAATGCGTATGTATCTCTCACAAGACCTCAAACTTTTCTTGGATTGGGGCGCCAAAAATCTTGGTTAGGTTAATGCCTCCAAAACAAGTAATGTTCGCTATCGCGAAAAAGTCTGTCTATGCTCTTCCGTACATATGAGCGGCCAAGTTCTGCAGAACAAAGATTCGTTTAATCTTGTCGGTGTTACATTTAATAAATAATCTCAACTGGCACAAACACATTATATTCATATCCTCAGCAGCTTTTAAAAAGCTTTAATTCCTTTTTCGAGTCGAAAAGTATTTCTCTTCTTCTAGTTTGTATACTCTCTATGTATCCTAGATCAGACCCTATTTAGAATATTGTTCTTATGTCTGGAGAACGGCGTCTTTTACAACACTTAGCATTCCTGGACTCCATTCAAAGAAGACCTGTTCGTCCTATTAATTATCCCCCGATTACACCATCGAGCTGTATGGGACCTGTCGCTCTTCTCTAGGTATTTTCACAGCTTTTGCTCAGAGGAGTTGGCCAGTATAATTCCTTCCATGGCAGCTTCCAACAGAGCAACACGAAGTGCAACTTTTATGCATCCTTTTACAGTTCAAATTTCCCTTTTCCGTTCCTTCATCCCTAGAGTGTCCGAAATATGGAACCTGCTACCCGCAGAAGGTTTTCCTTCTCCTCTCAAACTTCAAATATTATAGTCCCGTGTGAAAAAACTCTCTCTCGCCATAATTAAGACACCCTGTGGACTGTTCAAATATAAAAAAAACTTTTCAGGTACTGTTATCCAGATTTGACTCACAGTCTTAAATGTACTGACCTGTCTGTACTGGTAAAAAAATTCTGTACTCGTTTTTCTGAAAAAAAAATATTTATTATTACAGACAGATCAGTAAAACCTTTGACAAGTCAAAATCAAAACTAAATTGTAAACAAAATTGCGGCGAGGACAACGTTGTCTTATTTTAGATCTCAGTGCTTCAGGAAGCCGAGATTTTGGTATAGGAACTTGGGCCCTATTTTAGATGGGTGTATTTGGTGAAATTTAAACTAACATAGCGCCAGGTTAAATTTTGCGACAGTTGCATATTCCTACGGACTTACTAATGTGGTCACCGAGTCCGGCAGATTAGAAAACTAAGACAAACCTTTTTCCGGTAAGCCATTTTATTTCAATTAAAAAACATTCATTTTAGTGTCAAGTACTAAAAGTCTAGAAGGCCACTTAAAAGAAGTTCCGAAGAATCTAGAGTTTAGAATTGCCTTTATTTAAAAGAATATGAAATAAGATTATTATCCAAAGAAGAATTTAAAGATTTCTTTGAATAAACCAAAGACGTTTGTGTGTAAAAATTAACTAAAAACAAATATATAAGTTTATTGAATCCCTAAATAGCTTATATATTATTTAGCTGTTAAAACATTTTAAAAATAAATCATTTTCTCCATATCAAAGCTAAATGTCAACTGTTAGATTGGTAATCACATTTTCCGGAAACAGCCTTTGTTTGGTTTTCTTTTGATTTATGAAACACTTAACCTTTTTAGTAAATAATCGACATTTTTCATACACAACAACTTGTGAACCTGCTGCGAGCTTGTCGCACCTGGGAGAATGTCCACTATAACTCATACTCTGCTATTGGCACTTCGATTAATAAATGTGTTTAGATCGGATATAAAGTTTATAAAGGTTTTATATTCTCAAAATAGGGACTCACTTTGCAATAAATAACTGTAAATAATAGAGAAAGTGTCACCTACAAACTGTAGTAAAATTACGTTTTATTTAACTTATTTGGCGAGAATAAACTACGTCAAAAAATATTTATTACTTTAAAAATATGAGGTGTTTGCTAGGTAATAATCTACAATATTTGGGAAAAACGCTCCAATTTGTTTTTTATAAAACATTTTTTAGAATTATATATGTCGACAAATGTCTTCTTTTCAAAATGCATGGTGTTGTCTGTAATATTTTTTATTTTGGACGCCACTAAACCTTTTTGTATTTTAGATTTATATATATATATATATATATATATATATATATATATATATATATATATATATATATATATATATATATATATATATATATATATATATATATATATATATATATATATATATATATATATATTATACCTGACAGAAGATGTTCCTTGGTATTTTTTCGTTAGAGCATAGTTTACAAGAAAAAAAGTATTTTAATAATGTATGTAAAATAAATGTATTATAAATATAGTGGGGCACATCAAATATAAACTGAAAACCAATAGTTTGTTCCTATTGGTTTTCAGTTTATTTTGATGTTCCCCCTATATTTATAATCATTTATTTTACATACAATAAAATACCTTTTCGTAAACTTATCCAACAAAAACCACCAATATCTTTTGTCAGGTATAAAATAGGTAGTACAAAAAGGTTTAGTGGCGTCCCAAATAAAATATTACAGACAACACCATGCATTTTGAAAGAAGACAATTGTCGACATATATAATTCTAAAATGTTTTATAATAATTTTATATATATATATATATATATATATATATATATATATATATATATATATATATATATATATATATATATATATATATATATATATATATATATATATATATATATATATATATATATATATATATATATATATATATATATATATATATATATATATATATATATATAAAGGTTTGGACGTCCTGTAGAAAGACTGTTACTAAATGAGACACTAAGAGTTGAATAACTATACACAAGTTTTTAATTACAATAAAAAATATGCATTCCTACACAACAAAATAACGTGTGATACGCCAATGGGGCGTATCAGCAACTAATTTCAATGTTTATTACTATACAGTTTCTAAAATGTAAAAAAAAATCCTTGACAAATTCCTTAAATTTAGTTTACTCTGAAAATTACCTTTTTTTAATAGGCACTGAAAGCCTTAATTAATTTGCCAAGAACTCGGAAATTTTACTTATAACTTATTACCTTCTGACAGTACCAGATGTTCATAAAATTAGAAAATACCTAATTTTATAAAAATTGGGATAAAAAGTTACAAAAATTATTAAAACAAATCGGAAAAAAAAAACTTTTCTTAGCGAAGAAATTTATTAAAATTTCCCCAGAAAACCAAAAAGCCTTCCGAAGTCTATGAGGCGTAAATCTATCGACGTTACGACATTATTAGAGATCCTTTTTTATCACTCTAAAAGTTAGAAAGTTCAAAGTCAAATTAATTTTTTTTACAGCTTTTGGGACATCCGGTTTCACTTGTCACTTCTGTGACACTCGGTATAAATTATTTACGAACTATCTTATCAATACGTGTAGATATTACCTTTTTATGCAGCTAATCTTTTACAATACAACTCACTATGTCACCTTTTTTTTTAATAACTGCTTCAGCCAAGGCCTGCCCTGGTACAGTTCTCTTTACAATCACTGTATCCACCCACCTTACTTTACCTTTTAACTTTATGTAGATAACGTCAATTTAAATTTGGCACGGATTATTATTTAAAGTAGCCTTACTAACTAAGAAATTTACACTTGTACTAAGCCTTAAAATTTGAATTAGTTAGAAAAAACAATGTGATGCCAATTTTCTTGTGCTAACACGGAGAAAGTAGTATTGCACTACCATTATTTAAATTTACATTTCGGCGGTTTGCCCGAAAATGCTTTAGAATTTTTTTTACTTTCCCAATAAAACAAAGAGAACTTTTCAGGTAGGAGTTACCTCAACGGCACCCATAGCTGTACTGCCTTTTCCCAGCTCTACCGCTGCACAGCCTCCGATCCGACCCCATCTCTTTGGTTTTTTCTTGAGTTCTAATTGGTGTAGTGACGCGCTACGTCATTTTGGGCTCGTACAGTCATACTGTCAGCTACTTGGCAATTCAAGACAACTCTGCTGGTTTGTTTAGATACTCTTAAACTGGAAAAAGATTTTTTTAATGATTTAATTTAATTAAGGTGTTGTCACGATTATAAAGGAAATTTACTGTTTAAATTTAGATTTTTATTATTTCCTAAAAATTTAGAAGGAATGTTGGCCACAAAAGCCACAAGTACGGCTTTAGAAAAATAGCTTACAGGGTGCAAGATGTGTTTTTGCAATAATATTTTAAAATGTTTAAAACATAATATTCAAAGTAAAAAATACTATCCTTTATTACTTAAAATTGTATTTTTCTCTATGTGTTTTCTTTTTTAATAACCTTTCAAATTGTACAAATAGTAAAGAAAAAAACTGCACTTTTAATAGAAATAAAATTAACCTTTAGGACCTGCCTCTTTTTTTAGCAAGTATAGGATAATATTATACACAAAATTAAATTGTGTTGTTATAGGAGCTAATTTTGTTAACAATAACTTATAATTTTAGAATTTTAAGGCAACGCATGCAATTATTTAATAAACCTTATTAAAACGCACATAAATATGTTAATTTTTCCTAAGAGCCAAGCGGTGAAGTAAGATAACAGCTGCTGCACGATTAATTTTAATATATATACATATCATCACCGCTTATTTTTAAG
Source organism: Listronotus oregonensis (assembly GCA_019359885.1). NCBI lineage: Eukaryota > Metazoa > Arthropoda > Insecta > Coleoptera > Curculionidae > Listronotus > Listronotus oregonensis. The sequence goes on from JAHBCN010007996.1 coordinate 19,981, forward strand.
CAAATGTGAAAATCTCGGATACTAAGTGTTACCTGTAAAAGGTATAAAAATGTATTAAAAATATTTATTTTTATGTTAGTACTTGACAAAGTTTTTAGAGGTTCACAAATAATATTTTTGTTTATGTGAAGCTCTTTAAACTTATTATTAATTTTAAACTAGATCTTCTTAACCAGTGTATAATTCCAGAAAGTTTGCTCTTTTTAAACAATATTAACACAAAAAAACCAAAATAAAGAAACGTAAATACTTGTATAAAAAAAACTTTTTGAGGATTACCAAAAAAATACTTTACATGGCAAAAGGGACATACAAAAATATTTTTATTAGTTTCAACCAATTAAAATATAACAATAGGAACAAGCTAGGCTGACCTAATAGACTTAATATTACCCATTTTTAAAAACTCACAAAATTTTTAACGACGAATCCAACGGAAATAATCTACCTTATAATAGAATTTAGAAAAAGGCAATTTGCCATGGAGTTGTTACCTTCTTCTCCCCCCTTAAAAGTTTTGACGCTAACAAACTTGTGTGTTAATTTCAGTATACATGGTTTTAATCAAAAAGAAAGTCTTAGTAAGTCTTGCAAAAAAAGGCTGGTCCGGTTAAAAACTGATCTTAAAATTACGAGACATTTTTAAAATACAATTTTAATTTTAAATATTGCCCAATTTACATTTTTAGGCGTATTTTATATATTGCACCATTTTAGATTTTATAATTATTGCACCCAATCACCCAAATTTTAGGAAAAAAATTTCTAAAAAAATATTCCTGTTTGAGTCTTTATCTCTGGTTGGGTATACATAAATCCGCCACAACAATTAAGATTATATCTACATACCTTTTATAATTAGATACTCAGACTTTATTAAAATTTAATTTCATAAAGTCATAACCTTCCGCTATGACTATATGAAAAATTATTGTGCTTAAAATTACATTGTATCAGATAAATTCTATTAACCATTTTGTTAGTTTACTTGCAGCAAAAATAAGATATTCTCTCTTGCTTTAATGTGGGTAAATATATGATCCAGTTTTATGATATATGGCTGTTGCCACTATAATTTAAACTAAACTCAAACCAAACTAGACACAACGGAGAGTAACAGTACAGTTTTGGTATTGCTTACATACATTAATGCTATATGTATTTACACGGCCTGCGTTGGCTAATAATGCATATACAATGTTAAATTTACAAGTAAGGTTAAAAGTTGTCATGGGAGAATAAAGTTTAAAGAAGGTTTAACCTAGTTATTACTTTTATTGCTATTTTTCTTTGTATAATTTATAATTATTTCTTGAAAAAACCTTAAAAATAATATTTCGTTATAACATGGTATTTTGTTTTTGGTTTTTAAGAATTTAAGGTTAATTATTATTATTTACTAGTAAACACGCAGTACCTATTACTTGTGTACATCATTTAAAATTATCAAGATATATACATTATAAAGGCCGTGCAAAAATGCCCGAAATATCTGTTATATTTTAAATATTTATTATAAATTCTTAGTAGCAAATAATATTTATTTATTACTATGCTTGGCTGATTTCATATATGATTATTTTTTGTTTATTATACAAGAAAAGTAATTGCATATATTTCTACAACAAAAATACAAAAATCTAAGTATTTAACTTATTTTGTTACAAATATTTTTGTGTAAATATTGTTATTGATTATGCCAAAAAAAAATAGTAAGTCACAAAAGCGTTTAAAGCTAATTTAAATAAATTTTATTAAAAGAATTTATTGTTAAAAAAAAATCTTGTTGTCAAATAATTGCAATAAAATTTGTAGAATTTTCTAACAACTTTAGTACAACTTAAACTTACAAAGAAATATTGGTTGCAAATAAAGTATTTCCTTCTTGTTTTTTCTGATAAACAAGTATAATGCTCAAAATTCTATAGGCCCTATTTTTGGATTTGTAATTAGTTATATTATGAAAAAAATGTACTTATTTTTTTAAATTACAAGCTTAATTAAAAAAAAACTGGTAAGAAAAACGCTTTAAATATAAAAGGTAAATTTGAATATATGTATGTGTTTGGGAACTGTTGGTTTAAAGCAAAGTAAATGAAAACATTTTTATTAGTTTGTGTATATTTAATTCCTATTAGGACAATGTTATTCATAATGGTTTACAACATACCATATTGCTTTTTAAATTAAACCTACATATTTGTGGCAGAAAACAAAAATATCTTATAAAGTTGGGAAAATCTATAAAAATTGTGTTTTGTAGTAGAAATTGTAATTTATAGAAATACTAATGCAAATTTAATTTAATATTATGTTCTTTTATAAACAATGCTATTAAATAAAGCTAACAGCATTTAATTTTTTTTTAACTTTACTTCCATACTCGGTGATCTGGGAAGGTTTTGCAACCTCACTTTTCTGGATTTTTAAAAATTAAATTCAATTTTACGCTTTTTGGCAAGTCACGTAACATTTGGTGACTTCCAATTTTACCAGAAACTGGCCATAAATTTGGATTTTCAGTAGACACCCTATATATTTTTACATTTTTGGATTTCTGAGAACATTCTGCGTCTAACGCAGCAAATTAGGTCTTTTAAGTTTTATTATTTTGTTTTAACTTTGAAGTATTTTTTGTAGGCCAAGCTTTTAACTAATGACAAGAAAAATCCATACCATCCCAAAAAAATGAAATTGTATTTATTTTAAAATTTTAAAACGCGATCAAATTAGAAGTTTAGCATTTACAGAGTGTTTTTTTAAGTTTTATTTAATTATTTAAAAATAAAATAATAATTATTGACTTATCATAACCACTTAGATAAAAAAAGATTTTTTCTTTTAAAGCAGTCAAAATTTGACATATCGGGTACTATTGGACGCAGAATGTAGTAATAATATATATGTTGTTTTATTTTAAAATCAAAAGTTAAGACTGTTTCTGGTAAAACCGAATATCACCGAAAGTCACAAAGGTTTTTAAAATTTAACATTAAATAATATCTTTAAAAATCCAAGAAAAGGGGTCAAGTCACCCTTCTAGATCAACGGGTAAGGTAACTTTAAATCCTTTAAATTTAGCATTTTTTTATTAATTTTGTATTAAACTTTTTTATAAATAACAAATTCATTTACTTTAAAACACATTTTTATGGCCTTTTACAAATTTATTAGATTTTTACGTTCTTTGCCACACATATATGGGTAAAATTTAAAAGTATTTTAAAATTTTGTAAATCATTTTGGATAACATGGTTTTAATGGGAATTAAATGTACACAAATCTAGAAATGTTTTCATTTTTTAGTTACTTTGCTTTAAACCAACAGCACACAAACAAATATATGTAAATTTACCTTTTATATTTACAACGTTTTTGTAACCAGTTTTTTATTAAATTGATTATTATTTAGGTTATGTTAATAATTTTTGATAAAATAACTGATTATCCAACCAAAAATTAAAATCATGCGTAAAAAAGTGGTATTTAGGCGTACCTTCAAAAAATTAATTAATATATTAATTATAACGTTAGATTAAATCTATACCTAATTATTTTTAATTTCTTTTTCTACGAAACACATTTTTATAGCCTTTCATATCTTTATAAGAAATCGTCGTTTTTGTTATAATAGGATTTAAGTGTACAAAAACCAGTAAATATTTTTTTATTTCTAAATTTTGTTTCTTTTAAACCAAGAACTGAAAATTTCAAGTTTACCTTTATATTTAAAGCTTCTCAGTAGCCTAAATTTTTAAATTGGTAATTTCTTGAAGAAATATGTTGGTTATCGGAAAAAATAAAGAAAACATTTTTTGCATTCGATGTTTTCTCAAGTTTAACTAGTCCTAAGGTTGTTGTAAGCTTTAAAGAATTTTATCACAAGGTAATTAACTGACAACAAAAACGTTTGACACAATTATTTATTGCAATAAAGTTTATTAAAATAGGTCTCAAAGACTATGGTCGTATAATTGTTTTACGAATTTTTTTTGGCCTCTATTATTAACAGAATAATATTTTTAATAATAAAATAAAATACTTAAGAACTTAGATTTTTATTGTAGAAATATCGCAAAACAACTTTTTCTTGTATAATAGATAAAAAATAGTTACTTATAAAAACAGTCAAGCATAGTAAAAAAATAGGAATATTATTTGCTATAATAATAGTAAGATGTTAAAAATATACCACAATTATTTGTACGGGTCATGTATATAACTTGGTTATTGTAAACGATGTACACGAGTAGTATAAACTGCGTTTTTGCAGGTATATTATATTTACAATTAACCCTAAATTTTTAAAATCACTTATCTATACTAAAATTCTAATGCCAAAAAAAACATATGACAATAAAACATTTGTAGGGCTTTTACAAGAAATAATTATAAAATGTACAAAAAACAGCAATAAAAGAAAAAAACCGGGATAGGCCTGCGTTTAAACTAAATTTTCCCATAACAACTTTTTAACTCACTTGTGAATTTAACAATGCATATGCATTATTAGCTAACGCAGACCGTGTAAATACATATAGCATTAATGTATGTAAGCAATACCAAAACTGTGCTGTAACTCTCCATTGTGTCTAGTTTGGTTTAAGTTTAGTTTAAATTATAGTTGCAACAGCCATATATCATAAAACGGGATCAAATATTTACCCATAATAAAGCAAGATAGAATATTTTATTTTTGCTGCAAGTAAAGTACCAAAGGATCAAGAGAATTTATCTTATACAGTGTAGTTTTATTCTAAATAATTTTTCATAAGGTCAAAGTAGAAGGTTCTGACTTTATGAAATTAAATTTTAATAAAGTCTAAGTACCTAATTATAAAAGGTGTATAAATTGTTGTGGCGGATTCATATATACCCAAAAAGCTTGGGTTTTCGTTGTCAAGATATAAAATGCACTTGAAAATAAAAATGAAACAATATTTAAAATCAAAAATGTGCTTTAAAATTGTTAAGGTAATTCTGAGACCAGTTTTTGCTTAAAACGAAGTATCCTTACATTAGTAAACAAGGTTGCTGGCGTCAAGACTTTAAAGGGGTGAGAAGGAGGTAACAACTTCTGGGCTACTTGCCTTTTTTCCTTAATAAGGTAAATTATTTCCGCTAGATTCGTCGTTAAAAATTTTGCATATTTTTTAAAATGGGTAACATAAAAAAAAGATCAAAAAATTCTTTTTTCATAGCTGTCAAAACCTAACATATAGGATACTGTGGGATGCCGAATGTTTCCAGAAATTTAAAAATTGTGTTAGCCATCCTAGGACATTTCGTATTTTGGCAAAAAAACGATGATATCCAATGAAATTGTGAAAAGCTGAAAAAATGTGTTTCGTAGCAAAAGATATTGTAACTTGTGGGGATTTTGTCAGGAATTTTATTTGATTTGGAAATTGGTATATTTTATATGTGTTTTTGATACCCAAAAAAAAAAGGCTTTTTGATATCGGATTCAGTTTGTAAATAAAATTTTAGTTTAGGTACCACATAAGTTGTGTTTGTTGTAAAAAAGAACACTTAGAATCATTTAGGTAAACGTCAAACGAGCAGCATATTATGTTGGAAAGCTAAACCGCTTACTAATAGGTATTATTAGTATTTTTTTAGATGGTTCAAATAAAAAAAGTTAACAATGATGACAGGACAAAAACTGAACTTACCTGCCTTAAACTACAGCATTTATTTCGGTATTTTTTTATCATTGGAAAATGGCGATCATAGGACAATAGATAAAATACTGCTACCAATAATTTATACGGTCATTAATTGGTACTTTTAGATCAGGAACTTGTAGCTTAATCTTTAATATGTTTCATTAATTTTTATTGTCGATGTGATAATATTATTATATATTAATAATTAAAAAATGTAATTTTTTGATTAAAATTAATGTTAATTTAAAATAAAACATGTTTTACTGTCTATATGGAAACTAGCTTTTAGTAGTAATAAAACGTATTCATGTTTTTTATTTGGAAAAATATTAACCAATTTGTGTTTATAAAAATTTAAATAATTATAACCACGTTTGACTAAGTAAGTTACAGAGGTCGCAGATTAAAACTTATAGAAATGTAAATACCAATAAAAATTTTAAATTTTGGTGTTGGTCTATGGTTTTAATAAGAGTGCTAACGAGGATTTTGCAACATGGTAATATTCAAAAATACATATTTTGACAACCCATGTGGCCTTATAAAGATAGTCAAAACAGTAAGTAGTTTAAAAGGACTAAATGACAAGCATAGTTTTAAATTTTTTATTAAAACTAAATAAGTTGGTGCATTGGAAATAGCTACATAGTTTAGTTTTTTTTTTAATAAGTAAACCTATACGAAGCAATTTATATAACAAAATTAGTAAACATTATTAAATCCTAATTATTATTTATTTTTAATTGGATTCCTAATCATACACCCTGTCGTTTTTAATAAAACAAAATAAAGTAATTAAGGACAAAGTTCTAATTTTCATTTGTATAATGGGAAAGCACATCCAACTTTACTATGGATACCTGCTGTGTAAGTGATTATGCGACTAAACGCGATTAATTTTAACGTTTTTCTAAATTTGTTAAGTTATATACTTTATAAAAGATTAAGGTAAAATAAAAATAAATAAACTGTGGTTTTAACCAAGCATGTAATACAAAAATTACATTACAAACTAAAGTGACTAAAATTTAAGCCGTATGCCTATTATATTAAATGCTCCTATTATTATGAAAATAAGGCTACTCGGGTAAAGTTATAATATACCTGACCAATACGTTTTACAGGTAGTGTTGCCTGAAATACTAAACAATAGATACATTGTTTAGTACTTAACCTACTCAAGTGGCGTATCTCTGTAAATATATTATTATTATTAAATAGATTAAAATTCTTAAACATCGCCTTTTTACGGACAAACTTGGCTCTTTAAAACGTTGTTTTACTTTTTGAAAAAACTGGTTTGAAAATAGTAACTAAAGGAACCCCAAAAATCAAAGAATATTTTCTGTAAATGTTTTTAATGTTTATAGGATGTTTTAGTGATAATATTACCTTAAAATGTTAATCTTCAAATTAATTTTTTTATTCCATATAATAGGTAAGTAGATAGGTTTAAAGTGAGTGGACTTTTTACGCCTCCACTGCGACCGCTTGGTCTATGTCGCTGACACCTTTTTGTATTTCTCCCAATAGGATCAGACTTCTAATGAATCCGATACCAGATTGGGAGAGAGTTCTTACATCTCCTCTTACTCGTGTCGCTACCGGACACGAGCACAATGTGTTCTGATGTGTTCTGATGTGTTCTGATGTGTTCTGATGTGTTCTGATGTGTTCTGATGTGTTCTGGTGCTCCTGTCTCCTGGAGAGTATGACGAGCAGGCGTTAGACCCGTCATGCCATCCTGTCCCGGTCTAGCAACGTGGGTAGCTACCAGGTCCTTGTTACAGGAACCAGATGTTTTTCCCCTATGAAAACGGTCCTATCCGCTTTCTGTTCAAAGTCAGGGAACCCTTTTCCCTATAAAGGCGGTTCTGTCCACCTTCTATTTGGATTCAGGGGTCCCTTCCTAAGCACCTGTTCGTTCAGGATGGATTAGCCCTTCCCCGTGAAACAGGCACCGGTGACTTCAGGGGCACTTTTCGAAACGGATTCACCCGTTTCGGTCGACGCACCGTCTGCTTGTGACTTTGGGTGGCACCTCTCGAAACGGATTTATCCGTTTCGGTTAGCACCTTTGTCACTTTTTTCTATGAAAGCTTCGTCCGCTTTCTGTTTGGAAGCTAGGGAAGTAATAGTCCACCACGGCAGAGCCCCGCATTACCGCAGTAAGGCTAGATACTCCGAGAGGTAGCCCTGTATCTCAAGGGCACCGTTGGAGACACCTGTTTATGCGGTATGCTACACCTTGAATTAAGCCATGGGTTCATCTTAGTTTTGGATCTCGTTCCATACGCTAGCCAAAAAAGTCTCCGATAACCAGCAACTCCAGCGCATGTTCCAAAAGTTGCTACTGGTCCCAACCACGACACCGACATGGGAACACAGCGGTTGGGTTCCATATAATAAGAAAACATAAATCTGTCATAACTTTGCCTTGTAAACTAAGAAAAATGGGGTAATTAAAAGTGTTTAGCTATTATTAATCAAACGTTTTATTATGTAGTAAAAAAAATTCATTAACACACAAAAAAATCGTTTTAATTTTTAAAGCTTTTTTGTCGGGGCTTCTATAGCAGGGGCTAAAAAGTATTAGATGTTATTTTGACAGGACTATTTTGTTTGGGATATTTTGACGAATAACGCATAAAAATTAGTTCTGGCGAATTTTTTGACTATAGTTTGTTCAAGTTAACATTTTTAGGTTGGCAATGCAAATAGCCCTACATATTAGTAAATTTTGTTTTTCAGATTTAAGTTGGGTGATATAAGAATTTTAGTCAGGACCGTACTGAGGGAAGGGAGTTTCAAAATTTTAAGATCTTAAAAAAAAATGTTGTTTGATTACAATAACTAAATTCATCAGTATTTTTTTCTTGCTGTTCATATATTTGCATAAATTGTGAAAGCTTGATGTTTGACCATAATATTTTATTAAAAATTATTATTTTTGCCTATCTAGTGCAGATTAATAGTTATTTATTAAGTGTTTGTTATTCAAAAATAGTTTGAACTATTTTACACTTTTTGTACACACTTAGTCCTAAATACACCTTCAATTAGAGCGCTTAGGTACGTAAAAACATGTAAAATAGTGTACACTATTTCTGAATATCAAACAGACCTGTTATGTTTTGTTATATTTGCAGGCAAACTCTTTACAGTTAAATTGAAATAGCCTGATAAAATATCTCACTATAAGGGATGATTCGATATCCCTTATTATGCAAATTTACAATTTTTTTAAGGATGCCTAAAGATAAGTCGATTTATTTCATCTGATATAACTTCATTAGCTGCTTCCTATATTAAATTATAAAATAAATAAAACAAAACAGTAATAATCATTTATTTATTCAGAGTATCATTAACACAATAAGATGCACTTTTAAGATAAAAGAGCAGACAAAGTGGTAGGTTTGGGGTTTTAGCAGCTGGACTGTAAATGGATGCTTGTGAGTTCAAGCATTTTGTCTACTGTGGCCATTGATGTAATGTGTTTAAGTGAAATAGTCATTTTCAAAGTAGGTAGTAGATCATCTCTAACCCACTTCTCAAAATTTTCAGCTTTCATCTCGACATGGTAATCTCCTGTTTTTGTTCTACTGGTACCATCAACAAATCTTTTTTCTGAACCAGCATGTAGAATAATGTATCTAAGGAAAATATAAGTATTTCGTTAGTTTTTAATTAAATATACTTTAATGTTTCATAAGAATGCAGCAAGTGTGTTCTGTAGTTTAATGTTGTCTTAGAGCTACAGGTTTAATCATATGTCCTATGTATGAAAGAGACCCTAACTGAGGTATCTACCGAATCTGTCATATATGTGTATTTTTCTTAGGATAGCCCTTATGCTTAAAGTCTAAATGTTCACATACTACGAGTGTCTAGAGTGAAGTCAGATGTAAATTACTGATAAGATTTCGTAGTCTTGAAACTCTAGAGATGAAGGTGTGGAAAAAGTGGAAAATGTGAAGTGGACAATAAAGGGATGCATCTGAGTAGACTTTTAAATTTCTCTAGTGGGTATACAAAAGAAGGAATTATGACAGCTAATGCGTCGGGAGAAGCTGTAAAAATATTCCTAAAGAGGAACAGGTCTTCTACAGCTTGTCGGTGTGCAAGAGGAAGCTTTTTGTAAAACTGTGATAATTTATAAGGCAAAACAAAATTTTATTAAAGGCTTGTAAAAGTGCTTTTCCTTGTGATACAAAAAAAATGGACCCGTCAATTTTTCCTTAAGTGTAGGAAAGTACATTTTTCTAGCTTATAATTAGTCATTAGAATGTTTTACCTTTCCACTAAAATATACATGGTCATCCTGCCAAGACCTGCGGAAAGAGCTGTTTTATCGAGAAACACCCAAAGATTTTTATTTCCGCCTAGATCTTCATTTTCGTAAAACCTTTTAAAAATTTCCTTCTCATGCGTTGCACATTTGGCTTTTTCATTAAGCCTAAGTTATTTATAAATTTAATATTTTGCTTCTTATATTGTCAGCAACTGCGACTATGCGATCCTAAAAATACATTCATAAATATATTTAAATCTTAAAATATTTGGCACATCTGAGGATGTATTTTTAGATTATGATACTCTTAAAACGAGCTATTTTACCTTTTGCACTATCACTATTCTGATAGCATCATTTTTCAAAAATATTTATTAGGTTATATTTTCTTACCTTCGACTCATTACAGCTCTGAAGTGGGTTTCGAAGCTTTTCAGACTGGAAATACAGTAATCGTTGTGATTTATACACTAAAAATATCTATTCTAGTGGTTTTTCTTGAAACGAATAAAAATAAAAACTTATTCCCAAATAAAAGAAATTATGAAATATAAAAAATGTCAAATAGTCCACACAAAAAAAATAAAAACACTGCAGAGTAATCTCTAATCTCACTAATTACTTTAAAACACGAAATAACACACCCAAACACAAAAAAAATTAATACAAAAATTAACACGCCTTTAATCCATTACTGGGTGATTTACGCCAATCAGCTGATTTTGACGTTGAGTCTAGTAATTTTTGTTTTTGAACATGTAAGCCAACACAAAAATGTTAGCTTGGACAAACTATATATATACTACACGGCATACAAATTTGATGAGTTTTTTCTGTCATAAGCGCACTTTATTTATTTTAAAAAATATATATTTTAGAATATCTTAAATAAGTAGTATTGGTCAACATTGTGATTGCGATCAATACTTTAAAGTTATACATATGAATTAGAATAAAGTTAATATTTGCCAAAACTTACCAAGGCTTCATAGAATGTGGTTTTCGAAATTTAGGTCATTAAAATCCTAAACATCCTTTAAAACAAAAAGGAATTTTAGCATATCGCTAAGAAAGTCAATTAAAGTGTTTATCTAAGCGATATTAGATTGAAGGGTGATTCGCTAGACCGCAACTAGCAAATACGTCTTAAATCCAACGCCGAGGGCTTAGTTAGGCTAGTTTCTGCCCGGGTCTGTTTTTGCTGTGGAATTTACACTAGATAATGTTAATTCATCTCGAGTTGCTTCGTGTACTTTCATTTATCTCCGAAAATCTCTAGTTTATCTTGTTAGAGTGACAAGCTGGGTTAAACCGACGTGCCGCTATATAACCACGTAGTAAAATGACGTCAGATTGCTTTTATTGTTTTGTACTGCAAGCATTTAGGGAAGTTTATGTTAGATTTAGTACCGCTAAATCTAAGGTAAAGGCACTAAAAATAATTTTTGTAAAATGTGTCACAGCATTATTTTTACCTAAGGTATATCTAAAATAACTAAATATAAACATGTACTAATAAATAATATTTAATTTGTTTATTTTTTTCTTTTTTATTACATCTACCTTTAAACCTAGAAATAATAAACCACCCTTTAACTAAATTAATTTATTATGCTAAAATTATAAAGTTAATCGTAATACTATAAGCTAAATAATACGGCAAAAAAACCTTAACGCATCTCTTTATCAAACATACAGGGTTGGCAAAAAACTATGCACATATCCCGTCTTTTGGGGCAAAGTAGATTTATCCTTTGTAACAGTACATAATATATTTAAAAAAAGCTCCTAGAATATCTTAATTCATTTAAAGCAAAACTTACAAAAATATTTTAATTATTGTTTTTAAACATTTTTAAGTTAATTTTGTCACTTAAAAACGGTTACTGACTCACTTATAATAGTATTTTTTATTGGTAAAGTGTCACGTCTATAGCAAGGGACCTGGACTAATGCGGTCTCTTCTTGCATGTCTAGCGAATGTCTCGGGAAGTATTTTGTAATAAAAAAAATTGTAGGTTAATATTTGTTTTACGAAAAATAAGAATTTATTATTTTAATAACCAAACTAAAGTTTTAGAAATTCATATTTTTTCCATAACCCATTGTATGTAACAATCAAACGTAAAATTGCGCTTCAACAAAAAAAAAATAAAAAATTTCATTGCTACTTAAGTTTTGACTTCGTTTAATTAAAATTCACTTATTTATATGACATATTTTTTTTTTCTCATTAAAAAGAAACAAAAACACGTTTGGCTGCTATAAAGTTGTATTTGTTGGACAAAAAAAAATAAGCATTTGGTTTGGACAAAGATAAATCATAATATTCCTATTAGTCGCTTTAATTTATATCAAAGAAAAGCGGATACCTTTTCTTTGAGATATTTATTTACGGAATTACTTGCAAAGAAGTACCAAACGTCCTATAAAAGCAACTCCACTATAATAGTTTAAAGGTAAAGATATAAAGTTAAAAGCTTTACTTTTATTTTACTTAAAAAAAAATTTAAGCATAATTTTTTATTATTTTTTATTGTTAAACTTTATATTATTATGTTAAATATTTAATCAAAACACAAAATAGTTTTTAAAATTTAATTTACCAAAAAAGTATTCTATCAATTTTAAATTAGTAATATATTTTTTTTTACTTTAAAACAAAGTTTTTTTAAAAAAATACCCCATTTTTGTTTTTGAAAAAAATTATGTAATTTTACGCTGTTTTGACGATCTTTAACACAAACAAAACAAAAAAAAACATAAACATTAAAAATAAATAAAGTTAAATAAGGAAAACAGGACTGTCAACATTCAATAGCAAGTTCAGAACACATACCATGTTATGTAATTGGCACGGCGTTGATTTTAAAATCTCCTGAAAATTAGTTCAAGCAAAAATTAAAAAAGTTTTTTTATTTAAATTAATGAAGCCTTAAGAATGCCTTCAAATTTTTAATTTACATAAATATAAAATTTCATGTGACCCAACTTTATAAATATACCAAAAGATTAAATTAATACTTTTCTAAATCGACATTTAGTTTTATTATATACTTTTAATAAACTACACATATACTCTAACAAAGTTTTGTATATCATAACTAGAAAGATAGTTATATATTTATATAAGGCAATAAAAGCCAAGAGAATACAAAAATAAAAATACGGTAAAAAATATCGGCAAAAATTGATTAAGAGTCGTAAAACTCAAAAAATCATGTCCCAATCAAATATTAATTAAAATATTTTTAACAACGCTTATTTTAAATGTTTCTACCTAAGCTAGGTTTTTTTTGTAAACCAACGCCGATACCAAACTTTTCTTAGAAAAAAGTTGGGGATACAAACCTAAAAAATAAAAATTGCGATTTTTTTTTCGTTTATTTTATTTATTTTGCAATTTTATTTTAACTTACAAAAAAAGTTTTTTGATAAAAAATTTAATTCCCAGAAAAATGATTTTTAAAAATGATGTAAATTTACCCCGTTTTTTTGATTTTTGTATTTTTTTTACCCAGTAATTATAATTAATTATAAAATTTGCTTTTACTAATATGTTTCTTATTACTTCTTTTATTTTTTTTATAGTCTATATTGATAATAAGCGTTTTAAAAGAAGCTGATACTTCTTTTTAAATAAAAATGGTATTACAAAACTTAGTTAGTGCATTTGTAACACCTTATTTAGTGTAATTATGGTTGATGGCAACAGTTCCATTTATCCTTTAAACAAAAAGGGTCGAAATCTCAAAGAATCTTTTATAACAAATACCCAAAATCACCCCCTACAAATGCAATTAGCATGTTTATCAAAGCAATGTACGACTAAGGAGCCGCTTTACCGCAACCGCAAATGCGTCCCAAGCTGAAGCTGGCCGTAATTAGGATAGCTGCTACAACGCACTACTTTGCTATTAGTGTGAGATATACAGTTTCCATCAAATTGGTTGTTTTGGTAAGAAAACTTTTTAAAAATTAAAATAATTTAAAATTATAAAAGAAATATTAGGATAGCATATCGACACACTTAGAAATCCATCTTAGAAAAATAATGGTTTACGGTATCCTAGGAGCCAAACATTGTCGGACAAAATTAAAAACAAAAATTTAAATGTGAGGATAATTCTTTCATATTTTCTTATGGAAAAACCATTGAGCTTCGTTGAATCTCTCCCTGCGGTGCCCACAGGGCGGGTTCTATCCTCCTGCTGTAGTCCATTCTGGTGGATGAACTGCTGGCCATACTCTCTCTCTGGGAGATCGACCCGCAGGCAAATGCAGAGGATTCAGTCATCATAATTAAAGAAAACTCTGTTAAGATGATTTCTAACATCCTTTAAGAGGTACTAAACACCATACAAAGCTGGTGTCAAGGAAAAAATGACAATTATCCACACAATATGCTTATTGTTCCTTTATCGAAAGAAACCCGGATAACTTGAGATCACCAGCTCTGCAAGGTAAAATAATACGATTTGCAACAGAAGCAACATATTTGGAGCTAATCCTAGATAGCATTCTTAGCTGCGGTTCGCCTCTAAAAAGGTCACCCGCAAGGCGAGCCTATCTTTCTGGACCGCCATAGAATTTGTGGTCAAACCTGGGACATACAACCAAAACAGATGTACTGTCTATACGTGAGAGTTATAGGACCAATGATCACGTATGGCTCTGTGGCATAGTGGCACAAAGGGTGTGCAAGGATGTGCTGACAAAATTGGTTCAAATTACTCTACTATGGATACCTGGACTTACCGGCCTAGAGGGTAATGAATCCACAGAGCTCCTTGCCACCGGTGTATCTTATAGAATTGCCAAGCAGTTCATATCAGCTTGGACAGAGGGAGAAAATCTTCGGTACTGGCTTGGACTTCCGGGTCTTAGACACTCGAAAGTCTGTTTAAGCACACCGAATCAACAATGTACCTGGGCACATCTAAAAACTCTGGTAGGACTGTACACTGCAGACAGAGCAAGACAAGGGGGTGCCGCATGTGGATGTAGGAAAAAAAATCGGCAGAGCACATATTTTGTTCGTGTCCGGCGGTGGCACGACTCAGATTCGCAATCCTCGGCAATGACACCTTGTTGCCGAGAGGAGAAGATTTATTAGAAGCCTGGAATTGGGGAGAAAAATATAAAAAGGTGTGAGCCACAATAGACCAATCGGTCGCGGTGGAGGGTGTTAAGCCCACTCACTTTAAACCTAACCTAGCTTTTACAATTTTAAAAGCCGTTTTTCTATATCCTATTACGTATATTATCTTTGGCTATATTTTATGGTTTAAACATCTAAAATCAATAATTATGATTTTTCTTTTTTCCCTTAATACTTACCAACCTACATGAAGTTACAGTTAAAATGTTTACCATGTACATATTTGTTGTCTGCGTATATACAAAAACCAAAAAAAAATGCGATACAAAATTTCTAATGAGTTTTTAAAATATTTATCTAAATTTTAAACGCGAATTTTCCAAAAAAGCACTCAAGTCCTGCAGCTTTAATGTATACAACATCGTCGCGTTCCTCCTGGAATTAATAAATTATTACTAAAGCGATATCCCTAGGGCTTAAGTGCAAACTAAATTTAAAACGAGTTGCCTATTAAGCTAAATTTACAGTATGAAGCATTGGTGCCAATTTATATTACGCTGTTTTCCCGGTCTTAGCCGACCTTAATAGAAATTGCTAATATAAATAATTTATATTATTTTAAGATAAATATTTTGGCACGAAAATCAGTTTGCCTTTGCAATAAAACTGCATTGGTAGATAATGCAAAAGTACAGTAAAAGTAAAAAA
Organism: Listronotus oregonensis; assembly: GCA_019359885.1. Taxonomy (NCBI): domain Eukaryota; kingdom Metazoa; phylum Arthropoda; class Insecta; order Coleoptera; family Curculionidae; genus Listronotus; species Listronotus oregonensis. Next base: position 35,753 of record JAHBCN010007996.1, read on the forward strand.
ATAATTATTTTCTGGAACCTACATCCATAAGTCTTGCTGTTGGTATCAGGTACGCATACTGGTATATACCTGATGCTTTACAATATACCGGGTGTTTCAAATTCGACCCCACCATTGGGATCTGGGGAAAAATAGGAGATACGAAGATGGTTAAAATGGGGCAAAGTTGGGCATTTATGTGACCAAGAATGATAGGAACAGTTGAAAAAATCTTTAACGCGTATTCCCAAAAGGGCGACACCCCCACGAACTTTTATTCAAATTATTGGATAAAAAAAACCTCCTGAGTATGGTTTTGTTTGGCAGACAAAAAATAAAGGGGACAGAATGGATGAGGAAAGTAAAAGAAAACATAAAAATGAGGGATAATTAATGTTAACATTCGTTTTTGGACGCAAAGTACCTAATCAATTATCTATTCGGAAAAAATGTTACGAACGCGGCAATTTTCAAATACATACCGGGCATGCGTCGACTTTATGACTTAGTTCAATTTAAGAATTAGTTACTTTTGAACAACTGAAAAAAATATTAAACCGTTTATGAAAACTAATACATATTTTGTAGATAAATCGAATCCAGGTACGTCTGTTTGGAGAGAGATCAGGAAAAGTGGTTTCAAATGCTACAAAACCCAAATATCGCAAAAACACCCTGGTGATTCTGAAGGCGATTACAATTTTGTGATTGGCTAAAAAGGCGACCCGATTTTTCCCCGCTTTTCTAGAAAATGTTATTTGGACAGATAGAGCACTTTCCCCAAAATTGTGGAATATTTAATCGAAACAATGAACACATTTGGAGCATAAACAATCCCCGGCAGTTTGGAGTTACGACCCCAAGTGCGATTCAGTCTTAATGTCTGGGCAGGCATTTATAAAAATAAATTTTGGGACCTCATTTTTTCAACGGAAAAATTTGAACGTAAATTATTATCAGTTTTTGACGTCAACTTTTGAAGACTATTTGGACGATTTACCATTAGAAACTACAACAGTATTTGGTTCCAACACGATGGTGCTCCACCTCACAACACAAGACAAGTATCTGATTATCTTTCGAAAGGTTTGGGACAGGTGGAGGGGGGAATAATGGGGAAAATGGCCAGCTGGTCCCCAGGTCTCAATGCCCTCGTCATTTTTATGGGTCGTTAAAACCGAATTTATGGGCAAGGCGAAACCAAAATATCGAGGAACTTCAACTCAACATCGTTAGGGAGTTTGGAAAAAATTAAGAAGGAGAAATAAATCGGCTTAATAACATACAGAGAAAAGGCGATTGAACATTTGTTATAATTTTTTAGTTCTAGTTTTTAGTAATTTTCTGTTATTTAAACCATTCGGTTGTCATTTGTTGTCTAGAGGCTTTCAAACGAACCATACTTAGCGAAGTTTCATCAATAATTTGAATAAAGTTCGATGAGGTTGTCGTCTCTCGGGATACGAGTTAAGATACACTTCCGATGTTTTTCACTGTTCCTATCATTCTTGTAATAATTTTACCATATCTCGTTTTTTTTTCATGGGGAATTCCATTTTTAACGACACCACAACTGACAGTAAACACATAATGTCATTTTACACGTCACCGATTTGAGAAATCAAAGCAACTACGTTATAAAATATTCTAGTTAATTTTCAGGATTTTTCCGGGAAACAAGGGTAACTTATGATACATCGTTGAAAATGTGATAAAAGGGCCATTCAAATTTGTGGAATTCCCAAAGGCGTCCATAAAAAAAAGTTGATGATGGTTACGAAAAACGAAACGTCGAGTTGCAAAACTATGAACACCATTCGATAGAGCGGAAAAGTGGGCAATAAAAAAGGTATTTTTATTTTGAAATTCGTTGAAAAAAAACCCAGGAAAAAAATAAAACGATTTTCCAAAATTTTGTTTTTTCCGGATACCTCCGGAATTACTCGGAATTTTTAAACTTTCTAAACGGTATATTGTTGGTCCACATAAATGCCCAACTTTGCCCCAATTTAACCATCTTCGTATCTCCTTAGTTTCCCGGGATCCCAATGGTGAGAGTCAATTTAAAACACCCGGTACCTATACGAAATTATACAATTTATAAAAAGTACATATGCCAAATTAAATTTAAAAAATAATGTTTATCTATATGTTGATCAACCTACCTCTGCTTTTCCAAACAGGTTTCGTAAGTGTTAAAGCACCGATGGAAAATTCAATTTAAATTTGGTTATTTTTGTGATCCTTAGTACTGGCAGGGGAAATTAACATCGTTTTTTGTTGACGCCAGTTACTCCAAGAGCAGCGCGATCTCTTGGGATTTTTGTGCCTAATCTCCATTATCTTTATACCAATCCTTTCATTAGCATTTTTTCCTACAAGTCTATATAACCCTGTGACTGGTTGGTTGTCTTTGGTGATTCAACGCTTCATATTCACACGGATTTGTGGCTCATTCTTACCCCTCGTTGCACATCTGCAACTCGGGTCCCCCATTATACGAGCCTATCTTGTGTAGGTGTCCTCTTGGTTATCGTGCCCTGTTACCAGCCCTACTGTTATGCGAAGTCTTTTCCTACTTTGTCTCGTAGATTCCTTCGTTCTTTTGGATAGGCCCCTTATGAAGGCTTTTCCATGTCTGTCTACAGAGACTCCGCCAGTATTTCTCGTGTTTGTTTTGGATCCATTTCCTGATTTTCCCCTTGTGCTGTGGTTTGGTCACTTCAAAGGCAGGTTCTGGTCAAAATATGATGTGAATGATCCCTGTCTCGCTAACTCATCCGCTTTTTCGTTGCCTTTTATTCCCGAATATCCTGGTATCCACAGAAAAGTTACCCTGTCATCTTCTTCCAGGACTTCCAATTCTTTTTGTCATTCCCATGTCAGCTTGGACGTTATCCTGGTGTTTTAATGCCCCTAGTGACGCCGGCTGTCTGTTATTATGCAGATGCGCTTTTTTTATAGGCTATCCTGTATTTTTGCACAGTGCAGTAAAGTATTATTTCCCCTTTAAAATACAAAACTGTGTACTACCAGTGTTTTGAATTTCTCATTTTACTGTATACGCCCGCTCGAGTTCTCTGCTCAGTTTTGGTAACATCTGTATCCAGATGATGTCTCCAACCATACCGGAGAGATCGGTTGTACCACTCACTTTGGTTTACCTTGAGTTTTTGTTAGATGAGTATCTGGTTTGTTCTCACGTCAGAATGTTGTCCCAACATGACTTTTGAAGTCGTTTTGTCTCAAACCAGCGGAGACACCCGTTAGTTTTGTTGCAGGAATGCCCATTCTGGCCTCTTCCATCCTATGATTTAAGTGGTGGAAGGTCCAAGAGACACTTTTAAACTGCTGTTAAGGTTGTTTTATTTGCTCCTGTTATGGCTAAGCAAGCAAGTCTTTGTACCTTGACCAGTTCTGTAACAGCAGTTACTTGTCGCATCCTTTTCACCATACCTGTGATGCGTATCCACCATGGTGTATAACAAAAAACCATGTTTGGTTTCTGGTCTCATGTTTTTCATCTGCGCATCTGATAGAAATAAGAGTCTTCTCCGCTGCACTATGAAAAGCATTGTTTTTTGTAGTCCCCTTGATCCACACCTCTGCTTATACTTAAGATATAAAGTAAATCCCAAGTATGTTCTTCCCTATTTCTGCAGTACATCAAACATCAGTTATATTGGTTACTTTCTATTGTTTTCTTTAAAAAGAAAGTTTACTCTAAGACACCTTTAACCTAAAAAAAAGTCAGTACCTATGGGGTCAATAAGACAAATAGAATGTATGCGATATTGATATTTCTTTACCTACCACTTTTTTAAAATACTTAGGATTGTTTGTCACACTGATATTGAGGCTGCATTGAGTAGCCGACACATCGACCAAAAAAAAATACCTTAAAAAATTTAAATGAACTACTAAAAAAAGTTACGGTATTTATCGCTTTTTAATTGGTTTTAAAACAGACTCATTAATGACTTCAGCAAATAAAAATTAATTTTTCCTTCGCTGGTTGGTATTGATTTGATTTCACCAAGGTTTTTTTTAATAAGACTAAAGTTTAAGTAGTAACGTACCGTCCGTATCTAAAGTAAAAATGAAGAAAGTTTAAAGGAGTTAAAAAATTGGGAAATGGGGGCTGAGTAAAGATCTTTGTAGGAGGTTCGTTGCCTGTCGTTGTTTTAAGGAAATGCATTAAATGGCACTTTGGGGGCTATTAAAGGAAATAATATTAACCCCAAAAGTAAAACGACTAAAAATACTAAGAAAAAAGGGATAGCTCTGGTGAGCAACAGAAGAAAATTAACTTTAATAGTGGGGGTCAATAAATTTAAATCACCCGCTCTAGATGACATCACAATGCTTAAAGTTGTGGGTGAGGCCATTTTGAACATGGGAGCAATATTCCGGATCTGCTTTGGAATACATGAAATACAGATTAAAGAGGACGTAACTTTTTAACTTTTAAAACCTGAAGTTTTTGAACCTTTGGTAGCTCTGGATATAATATGCTCCTGCCAAATTAACATTGTTCTTAAAGTAACGCCCACAAGATTAAATGATATTTATTCTGCAGGGGCTCTGGGCCGTTTATAAGTAGATGACGGCACAAGATTTAAATGGGCCAAGTTAAGATATAATTCAGGTTTATATGACAACATATCTAAAAAGTGTAAAAAATTAAAAAAAAAACTTTAAAATTTTAAAAACTCACTCATTTGATCAGCACATAGTTTGTGTCAATTAAAAAGCAGCTCCCGGCCTTTGCTGCGTCAAAACACAGGTTTCTGTACCTTGCGTCGTTAAGTGTGGTTCAACCACGTTTAACGAGGTTGGGGGCTGAGCTACAAATGGTATAAAGGTACTTTGGGTTTAGTTTTTGTGAAAATGTGGGGCCCCGCTTTGCAAAAGTGCCAAAAATAAATTTTTTTGTCTTGTACTTGGATACCGTTAACAGAACAAGGACATAAAATAATTAATAAGTAG